>JAWNMU010000267.1:0-21066 GCA_035043665.1 Drosophila quasianomalipes | reverse complement strand
TAAAAATAATAAATAAAAAATTAAGAATTCAAAAATATAACAATTAAGAAACCCAAAAGAGAGATAAATAAATAAATAAATTGAGGTTCAAAAACATTAAAGTTAAGAAAACCAATAAAGGTAGAAAATAAATAAATAAAGTAAAGATTAAGAAATATTAAAACTAAGATAATCAAGATAAAAAAAAATATTTTTTTACGAAACAAATCAATTATAAATTAAGCAACGAGACTTCCATAAAATCCAAGCCAAAAAAGAAACCATAAATCAAAAAAGAAGTTTAGACAGAGTAGACATTTTTAATAGCCAATTAATTATTTTATAAATAATATCAATTTAAAAATTCCTAAAAGTGGTCCGAATATAAATTTACCTAAATTCGTAAAAGACAACATCAAACTGTCCGTTCAAGAATTCTACCAGATTGTATATCATCAATTATTTCTCATCCTTAACCAAATAAGCGCACAAGAAGATGCACCAGTCGTAATTATAGCTTTGACGAATATTTATCGAGGCAAAGCCTCGATTTAAATGGAGACCTACCTAGACTCTTATCAATCAAAGAGCCAAGGGACCTGAGCCATGCCTTGCATCTGTGTAACTTGGTGGAACCAAGAACATAGAAATGCTTTCTACCCAAATCAAGACAACAAACAACACCTTTACCGCCCAGATATCATAATCCATTACATAAATTGCATCAAACCAATAACCCTGTACAATGGAGGAGAAACCCATAAACCAAATATGAATCATCAGATGATGCAACAACATAAACCCTCAACTATTCCGAACAAACAAGATATCCCACCACACTTTCCTTAGTTTACTCGGTCAAAGAAATAGACTTATCAAATTTTTCTTGCTACCGACCATAAAAACCTTCCTAGGTAACGATACCTTTAAACAGCTGAACGCTGTTATTGACGTCAAGAACGAAACATTAATTATTGACGCAAACTATAAGATTAAAATAAGACAACTAGAAACACAGGCAGTAAATAACTTTAAGGTTCGGACAGAGCACATGACAAACAAACAAAAAAGTTTCATAGATCACGTTACTAAGACCCGTACAACACTGTGCGCAGAACCAAACGAGAAACTGACCTACACCACCAGAGTGTTAGCCGAAATAAGAACCACATCAGATTCTCCAGTATATAGCAAGCATTACCAATACCCTACTTCGTTACAGAGGAGAGGCCGAAAAACAAATAGACCAGTTGCTGCGAGACGGCATAATAAGACCCTCACGGTTACCCAAAAAGAGCGACGCTTCAGGAGAAAAAGAGTTTCGAATAGTCATCGACGATAGAAAACTTAATTCTGTACCAATTTCGGGTCGATACCCGATCCATGAGATTGGAGAAATCATCGCACAATTGGGCGAGAATAGGTATTTTTCCGTACAAGATTTGAAAAGTGGATTTCATCAAATCCCTCTCATCGCAAAAGACATAGAAAAAACTGCATTCTCAGTTAATGGTGGAAAATACGAATTCACCATAGACTTCCCTTTGGACTAAAAAATTCACCATCAATAGTCCAAAGAGCATTAGACGATATCCTAAGGGATCACGTCGAGAAAAATTTGCTACGTTTACATCGACGATACTATTGTCTTTACCAAGTCGGAAGATGGACACGTCAAGTATCCAAACATGGTCTTCACGACCTTAGATAAAGCAAATATGAACATTCAAATCGACAAATGTGAGTTTTTCAAGACTGAAGTCGATTTTCTAGGTTTCACTATTTCAGTAGACGGAATTTAAACCAATTGCGAAAAAGTGAGAGCAATCAAAAGTTTTCCAACACCCAAAAGCCTCAAAGACACGTTCTTTCTTGGGTTTATCCAGCTATTATAGAAGATTCATTTGTGATTATGCCAAATTGGCCAAACCCCTCACAACTCTCCTAAGAGGAGAAAACGGTAGACTCTCAAAGAATCATGCCAATAAAACAGAAGTAACCTTTGACAGTAATGCAATTAAAGCTTTTGACAAAATTAAGAGCACGCTCAGCTCAAACGACGTGCTACTAGCGTACCTTAATTTTCACAAAGAGTTTCATTTGACAACCAATGCATCAAATTTCGCTATCGGCGCAGTCCTAGAGCAAGGAGTTAGACCCATTACTTACATATCGCACACATCTCGAAAACGGAAGAAAATTACGCAGCTAACGAAAAGGAGATGTTAGCTATTGTTTGGGCACTTCAGAATCTGCGCATGTACCTTTATGGTACATCAAAAGTAATAATCTTTACAGACCATCAACCTCTAAGCTTTGCTGTGAGTAGCAAAAATCATAACGGAAAATTGAAAAGATGGAAAAGTTACATTGAAGAGTACAACCACGAATTAAGATATAAGCCAGGAGCTTCTGACGCTGTTGCAGACGCTTTACCTTCAGCAAGGACTCACCCCTGAAGCAGCCCTGAAAAGGGCCCGGAGGCTGAGGGCGCTGCCCGCGGCTCAGTAGCGGCAAAATTGACAAGCAAGAATGGGGCAGGAAGTCTGGACCTCCGTCTAAGCACATCGCGTGCAGCGGCCATGAAGCCCAGCTCCGCCGACCCCCACCGAACCTCGCCCGTCATATGCAGATATGGCAAAAAAGGTTAAGGTGGCCGTGTTGCCCGTGGATTTTCCACGAGCCATGCTCAGTCACGGAGACTGTCTGTGTTGGAGGAAGCCAGCGAGGTCATTGCTGGTGGAGATGTCGCGGTCTCATTCGCGGGTATTCATTTCGGGGTTGGATTCATGGTTATTGAGTGCTCCGATGAGGCTTCAGCCGTCTGGCTTAAGACCGCAGCGTCGCGGTTAGAATCGTGGAAGGGCGTGCCCTTTGAATGCAAGGTGGGAGATGACATACCGTCGCTAACGCTGTTCTGCCTCAGGAGTGTGGATCGGTCAACCGAATCCCTTTGGTTCTGCTGAGGAACCAGAACAGAATCAAGACCACTTAGAAGGGGAGCTCGGAACGAGGGTGGAGAAGCCCTCCTGGTAATTGGGATAGGTGAGCTATCCAGGGACATCATTGTGGAGAAGGGGTACCAAGTCTTCTTCCGTTACGGGACCATCCCCATAAGTGGACTGTAAAGGAAGATTGGAGCTAAGATCCGGTCTGCTCCCATGAGCAAGGAGAGACAACATCATCACATTAGACACTCCCGCCACAGAGCAGAGCAATCGAACTGCGCAGCCCACCGACTCATCGGAGGACCTCGCAGACGACGTGGAGTTGGTGACGTGACGCTCTGCCAAGAAGAGATGCTGGGGGACGAGGATATCCCCATGTCCTCACAAGAGCTGGCGGAGGAGCTGCATAGTGTACCAGTAGCTGACGTCGATATGACGAGCAGCGGCGAAACGCACTTCCCTGGCTGCGGACCCCTGCAAGAAGAGGCTCTCGAAAGAGCGAGTGGATATAGACCGTCAACTGACGACTGGGCATGCGCAAAGTCGACAGTTACAAGGGAGAGACTAAATGGGCAATTGGTACATTCCAGCCCCATAAATCACCCGGAATGGACGGCATATCGCCAGCCTTCCTTTAAACGGGCCAGGACATACTCCTCTCCCGTATTAGGAAAGCTCTAGTAAGTAGCCTATCCCTCGGACACATACCGTTGGAGAACTACTAAGCAGACTTACTAACAGTGGTATTCAATGTCAAGGCTATGCCGATGACATTGTTATCACGAGGCAAATTTAAAGAATCACTCTGTAACATAGTCGAGTCAGGGCTAAGAATAACGTATGACTGGTGTATGGAGGTTGAACCCAACCTAAACCAGACGAAAACAGTCATCGTCCCCTTTAACAGACGACATAAGTTAGAGAGGATGATGCAAATATGGCTCTCGGGAACCCTACTAGAAACGAGCAGTGAGTTTAAATACTTGGGAGTCACATTTGACAGCAAACTTAACTTTGGCACCCGTGTGCAAAATACAATATTAAAGTGCTCCATGGCGCTTTATACATGTTGTAGCATAGCCGGAAAATCATGGGGTACATCTCACCAAAGATATTAAGATGGCTATGACTAATGGTAGTAAAGCCCATGCTAAGATCAATGCCCGGTGATCAACCGCGTTCTGTCATCCCATGCTATTACCCCGTATGGGGTGACAGAGCGCGGTTTATCATCGGAAAAAAGCAATTGCAAGAGTTGGAAAGAATGGCCTGCGCTTGTATGACAGGAGCA
This sequence comes from Drosophila quasianomalipes, assembly GCA_035043665.1. Taxonomy (NCBI): domain Eukaryota; kingdom Metazoa; phylum Arthropoda; class Insecta; order Diptera; family Drosophilidae; genus Drosophila; species Drosophila quasianomalipes. Next base: position 16,848 of record JAWNMU010000267.1, on the reverse strand, counting down.
ATCACATCCTAAGAATAAAGATGCCCAACTCCTTTCAAGTGAACTGCGCCTGCTACTGCAACCCAGGGACGAAATGAAAGCCGAACACAGCTTCGAGCGAACTTTCACAGTTCATATGAACTATAAAAGGGACTGGACAGCTCGGGAAGAGGTCTACCCTATGAAACCGCACACCATAAAATGCTACACCTAATTAACCAAAAGAACTAATAAAATTGTAAAAAAAACCACCGACAATAAGAACTTTCAAGATGAAAAAGCTACACTATTGAAACATAAAATACAAAATTTCAAAGAAGAATTAAATAATTTAATATACGCCATTCATTGGTCAAAAACTAATACAATAAACTCAATAATCATATCAGAAATAGAAACAGAAACAGAAAACAGAAGAAAAAAATACATTTTTTATTAATCCCGAAGATTTGTTAGAATGTGATAAAATCAAAATTGGCACAAACGGCAAACAAAATTTGTATATCATTAATATTCCAATTTGCCAAAAGAAATTTGTACAACCTCTATTGCTAGTACCAATAAAAAAAAGGCAATGAAATCAATATGTTAAAATTCAATCACATAATTAATTGTAACCAACAAATTGTTGGATTCAAAGAAAGTTGTGAAACTCATAACGATAAAAGCATATGTAGAAAAACTAAGTAAATAGATCTAAGTGACGACACTTGTATCCCACGAATCCTTAAAAACAAAATAGCCGATTTTAAATTCATAAATAGTCAACATGTACCCGACCACGAAGAATTATTCACCGGAACGATACTGCTCAATAATTTCGAATGCGAAATAAAAATCGACGAAAACCAATGGACTTAAGGGGAACATTCGTCAGCCAGTTCGAAAATTCTACAGTCAGGATAGGAGAAGATCTTTACCTATCAAAAGGAATGACATCCGTAGAAGGCAACACCACCATTGCTGCAAATAATGGAGGGAAAATCAAAAGCCGAAGAAGTACTCTTATTACAAATGTTAAAGGAAATAAACATTAATATAATATACAATAATAATAATACAAAGGAACTAAAAACACTCCGAAACAGTAGCAAAACCACAATAGTAAATTTTGGACTCTCAACCACGCTCTTCATCATACTAACGATCATAGTCACCTAAACAATAAAACAAAAGTCGGGCACAAGAGAAATTAGACAGGAAGACAATCCCCCGGAGCAGAGTCAAACCATCCAAACAAGGTTCTACATCGCGTCCGAAGACGTCCGCATTTAAATCGTTATCAGCTCTTCTTCGTGCATACGTAAGGTGGATTTATCTATTACATAGGTCACGGCCTCGTAAAAGGGCAAAAATGATTTACCGGACTTCTGCTTACGAGATCGTATGGGTTCCATACTCATAAAATCCGAGCGATACTCTACGGTCCCTCCAGCAAGGACTTACTCCTGGCGTAGGCCTGAGAAAGGCCAGAGAGCCCAGCACTCACACCACCGGTGGCCACCGCCAAGAGGGTGTGCCCGGAGGTCAAGGGCGCTGCTCGCGGCTCAGTGGCGGCGAAGGTGCCAGCCGAGAAGGGGGCAGAAAGTTTGGACCTCCGTCCGAGCACATCGCATGCAGCGGCCATGAAGCCCAGCTCACCAACACCCACCCAGCCTCGATTGTCATATGCAGATACTGCAAAAAAGGTAAAAGTGGCCGTGTTACCCGTGAATTTCCCATAGGCTATGATCAGTCCCGGAAACTTGTCTGTGTTGGAGAAGACCATCATAGACGAGGTCATTGCGTCTGCCCGGGTTTGTTTTCTGGTCGGATGAGGCCTCAGTCGATTGGCTGAGAACCGCAGCGTCGCGGCTAGAATCATGGAAGGGCGTGCCCCTTGAATGCAAAGTGGGAGACGACATGCCGTCGCCCAATGTATCACGCTTTTCTGCCCTAGAAGTGTGGGTCGGTCGACCGAATCGCAGTTGGTTCTGCTGAGGAACCAGAACCAGGTCGAGACCGACACATGGAAGTTGATTTCCAGGAGGAACGAGGGTGGAGGAGCCCTCCTGGTCATTGGGATAGATGAACTATCCAAAGACATCATCACAGAGAAGGGCACCAAATCTCCTTCAGTCATCTATAGTAACACGCGCTCTGTTTGGTGATTGCAATTTGCAAATTGAATGGCCCAAGAGAAGTAAACTTTTTCACCGGCTGTAGTCAATACTATTTACGAAAGTGATTACACAATCGATAATCCAATATGACAATTTTTACTCCGGGAATACAGGCCAAGTAAGTCAATCTAATGGAATGGTCTACATGTTGAAGTGTGAGTACACCTTGCAGGTGTCGCTTTGTAGAATATAATTATGCACATCTTTACTCAAACCTGGTCAAAAAAAAAATGACGACGCAGTCTTTCAATAGTGTTTTGCATACCCGCATGAGCTGAGGTAAGACTGTCATGAACTTTCTTGAGGACATACATTTTTAGTTGCTCTGGAACCCATAATTTTCTCTTTCTGGTTCATGTCCAATGTTGACACTTTGTGTTCAGAGACACGTGATAACATGCAGACCATTCCATAGACTTTATATTGACCTACCTGGTCAAACTAATTTATATACAACTGATATTGAATGATCAGCTGTTAATTTTGTCAACTTATAAGTACTTTACATTAATTTCACTTTTTTTTATAAAAAAAAAATAAATAAACAAAACAAAACAGTTTCGTAACAATCGCTGCCCATTTCTAATTATCATGCATTTGCATTTCCAGTTCGACATCCGAAAGGTTTATTTCACGCAACGAATTGATATATATATGTATATAGCGTGATGTGTAAATATATAGCCAACAGAACCATTTCATTTGTGATTGATGCTCCATCAAGGCGCCTCTGACAACAGTCGCCTCCTTCCAGCTGAGTATGCACCAATGCGTGGACATGAGGCACGTGCATAGCAGATCAAAGATTGACAAATATCTGCGGACCAAATTGATCGAGTTTAGCGTGAAAAACTTACAGCCCTTAGGCAATAAATTGGCTAAATACAAAGAAGCGGCCGCATAATACACAGCACAATGATTGGGATGCGAGCTGACCCCATCGCGATCGAAGGTGAATATCGCCTGTATATCAAGACTCTCAACTGTATGCAATATAAAGCTGGCAACCGCATCCGGCCGCCACTCAACATTGGGATCATCTGGCAAATTGGTGGCATTCACCAATATAACATTCGATTCGTCAATGCCCAAACGCTTACACGCCCGAAACAGCTCTTCCCGACGTAATTGCGATTGTTGCTCATAATTGCCATTTGACAGACAGAGCACGTAAACCTGACAGCCGTCACGCTGCGTCAGCGAGTAGATCAGTGGCCCAAAGAACATGCACTCGTCATCCGGATGTGCGATAACCAAAAGCACGCGACCCATTAAAGCCGCTTTGGGCAGATGAACACTACGCAGACGCAGACCGTTCTGGAGAGCGGTCCGCAGGCCTTCGTTGCTGCCACTGCTGCTGTTGCTGACCTTTGTGTCACCGCCATTCCCATTCTCCTTCTTCAGCTGGGCGCCAGGGACCGACGGTGCCGATGTCGAAGAAGTGGACAGCCAAAAGGTGAGTTTGTAGAGACCCAGGCATACTAGTATACCGCACATGCAATCACTATATGCTCCAGCGCTTCAGCCGATGTTGACCTAATCCGACAATAGATGGCTTGCGGGCCAAACACAATATTGTAATTTTAGTATCGGAAAGTCTGTGTTAAAGATTCGAGCAGGGCAGACACGCGCATTTGTTTCGGTCAAAAAATAAAGTGCTAATTTAAATAGTTTAAACACAAACCAAATCTGAAGTTTCACGTTTGCATAAAAAACGATTTATGCATCGCACATTACAAACTAATTCGCCTTAGATTCCAATTGCTTGCAATTCTTGAATGCAATACTTAAAACATCAAACTTGTCATTAATATTAATTATACACGTGTATACAAAAACGGTTATTGCGCTCTGCCTCTATATTCGTTTCGCCGATCTTTGGCGCTGTTTTCGTTTTTCTTCTGCTTCGCATTTATTGCTACTTCGGTCGCTACCTTTAGTAATTTGTGTCAAATTCATTCTTCGATCGCTTGTGTAAGAGATGCAACTGCGATCAATGCCGTTGTAATTGTTGTCGTTTGTGACGTATCAAGCAGAAGTGCGCCAAATTCACTTCCTTCGATTTCGTTACACATCTTTAAACGTGTCGCCTTGATTGGAAGACTACCGAAGGTCACCTTCTAATCTTCAATGTCTATTTGGCATTTTGGAATCGTACTTTAAGCAATCTTTGGCTTTTTAATCGGAAATAGAAACTCTGGTCCAAATGATAACGGGTGCGCAGAACTAGAGGACAACTATGTACACATCAAGTTGGCAATTAGACTTAAATATTACAGTCATTGATGCCGCTACATCATAAGTTGCTTACTATCCCACATTCGATAACAATCATTTCGAATACAAATAGATCATTTGCGCGTTTAATCAAAACGTGAACGGATCGTAAGTAAAAAATATTCAGAAGTTTAACTATCTACTCAATTACTTAAATGGTGTTTCGCTGGAATGCGTGAATGCATTTCCAGTCACCAATGAAAACTACGCTAATGCCTTCGAAAAGTTAAAGTCTCGGTATGACAAGCCAGCACTGATATTTCAGTCGGAAATTGAAACTCTGGATCCAAATGATAATGGGCGCCCTGAACTGGAAGATAACTATGTACACGTCAAGTCGGCAGTTAAGAAATTGCTTGGTGAAGAATCAAATAGTAAATTTATTAATGACGCTACATCACACGTTGCTTACCAGCCTCAACCATCACGCCTTGTTTGGTCTTGCCCACATTCGATAACACACATTTGGAATACAAAAAGTTAATTTGCTCGTTTAATCAAATCGCGAAGTAACTAATATTGAGAAGTTTAACTATCTGCTCAGCTACCTAAAGGGCGCCGACCTGGAATGCGTGAAGGCATTTCCATCGTGTATTTTTGGTTCGCTAATTGATAAGGCATCGGCATTATTTATTTCGCTTTCATCCTTTGGCTCTGACATCGATTTAGATCAAGCCATATTAATCTATGGTTCTGTGAAAAAATGGAATTTAATTCTGGATTATGCAACAATCCCGAGTTGGGTTCAGTGTATTCAAGTACTGAAGCGTCAGTATCAATTCCTATTGTCTTGAAGTTCAACAATTAACCAAACCTATTCAAAACAAGTTCTTAATCCTGGCAAAGGACATAACTCGTCTTTCACACTTGTGCATGCCAAGCTCAACTCACAAACTGATGGCTCGCGAACAATTTAAGGCATTGGATGCGCTGCAACGTTTTGATGTCGTCAAACGTCACCGACTGTGTCTTAATTGTTTGTCTAAGGGTGATCAAATGGCCGATTGCCCTTCAACAAATCGCTGTCGCCATTGTCAGAGGTCGCACCACACCTTGTTACACAACACGCTACATTCAATAACACAACCAAATTCTTCGCCAGCCACCGAAGCAGTAGCACACAATCATTTGCAAATCAAAAACCGTTATCAACCTCAGGTTCTTTTAGCAACGGCTATGGACCTTACAAACTAAGCCGTGCTCTACTGGACTCGTGTTCGCAGGTGAATTTCGTCACCGATTCGTTCGCTCAGAAGCTTCGTCTAAAAAGAGAGAAGCACGATGTGCAAATCAGCAGTATTGGCCATGCACAGACAGACATCACTTCTCTTACAACTACTTCAATAAAATCGCGTTTGTCGTCCTTTGAAGTTTAGTTAGATCTTTGCGTCACCTCGCATATAGCCTATCAGCCGGACATCAATATCGAACATTTCAACATGGAAAATGCCAGAAAATATTGTTCTGGCAGATGAGAAATTCTACCAGTCTCGACACATCGACATGCTTTTAGGAACAGAAGCATTCTTCGACATTGTGTCAGAGGGCCAAGTTAAACTTGGTACAGCTGGGGCCATGCTCAAAAGGACGCTGTTTGGATGGGTAGTGACAGGCAAGTTTAATCCGCAACAGTCTCGAGAGCTTGCTGCTTGCTTTAAGCTTGGCGTCACTTCAATTGGCAGTCACCTTAAGCGCTTATAGGAAATTGAATCAACTGAAACATCAAATGTGCCATTGAAACCAGAACATCGTGCTTGCGAGGAACACTGCCATTTAAGAACAATCCCAGTCAACTTGGTCATTCATTCGAAATAGCACGCCGCAGATTTCTAGCTTGGAACGCCGTTTGGCACAATCTTCAGAACATTGCTTATAGTATTGTCAATTCATGGAGGAGTATGAACGTTTGGAACAATGTCGCTGGTCACAGAACCAAACTTATCAGAACCTCACTACTACATACCCCACCATTCCGTTTTGAAGCCCAACAGCGAATCGAAAAGTTTCGAGTGGTCTTCGATGCCTCGTGTCAGACATCCAACCAAACTTCGCTCAATGATCAGTTACTTGTCGGCCCGACTCTCCAAGATGATTTATATTTGCTGTTGTTGCGTTTCAGACTACATCGTTAAGCCATAACACCTGATGTAACCAAGATGAACAGGCAAGTAAATGTTGATTTAAATGATCGCAAATACCAGTACATACTGGCGAGTTCTTCGAGATGAACAACTTCGCACTTTCAACTCAACACGGTTACATATGGAACAGCCTCGGCACCATACTTAGCCATACGCAGCCTGCATTATTTGGCAGATCTGCGTCGAACTGAGTCATCGAATTGTCGTTCTATGTACATGACCTTTTATCTGGAGGTGAGGACATACAAACTCCTTCTCTCAATCAAGGATCAAGTCACGGAAATTTCGCATCATGGTCACTTTCCGTTATCTAAGTGGCATTCAAATCATGCCCAATTCATCGAAAACTTCGCTTAAGGATTTCAATACATGTGACAACGGATTGCCCAGCGCACTTGGCGTCAGCTGGAATCAACACACCGATATGCTACTTCAAACCGAAAATCGTTTCGTCGACCGTCACCAAGAGGACCATTCTACCTATTGCATCAGCTTTGTTCGACTCTCTCGGACTGGTGTCACTACTTATAATCGTCACAAAGGTCATCCTATGGGAGCTCTGGCTTGCAGGGCTTACTTGGGACGAATCTGTACCACAGCATCTTGAACTGGCCTGGAAGACGTGCCTGGAATCATTCCAAACCACTTCGTCACTTGCTGTATCCCGATACTGCAACCAGGTCAACCAAAGCTCATTTCAATTGTATAGATTTTGTGAAGCCTCGATTTGAGTCTTCTTGTAGAAATATTGTTGTCTGCTCACTGTTAAGTCCAGAGAAATTATGTGTAGCACATTTGTTGGCATAAGTTTACAATGAAATCAAGTGTAAATTCGCCGAAAAGCTACATGCCGTATATTGAACTAATCAGTGTAAACGTTGAACAGAATTAACAGGCTGGTATAACAACTTCTCGCGAGTCTAAGGGATTTTTTTTTTATCGTTATCAACTCTTCTTTGTGAATACATAAGACGAATTTATCTATTACAGAGGCAACGGCCTCGTAAAAGGACAAAACGGATTCACCGGAATTCTGCTTACGAGGTATGAGTTCCGTACTCATAAAATCCGAGCGATAGTCTAACCATAGTTATATTCTTTGAAGCAGCCAGTTGTTCCCTCATTCTGGATAAGAAAAAGTGTATCTCCCAGGCAATCAGTATTGGTACCCAAGCAGAACCGAATACAACAACAACAGGAAATAATATCTTCTTCAAAAACATAGAAAACAAACGAGCAAACACTGGGTGAGAGATTCAGACTTGTGACCGCCGATCTCGTAGTCGATCTTATTTAGGCAGTTAATATAAGTTCCTAGTTGGACTATCTAAGGCATAATCCTCACACATAAACTCGAATTAGTATATCCATATGCGGAAACCAGACTTAACAAAGCAGCACGGGGGTTATTAGAAATTATTTTATTTTGGTTTTTTGGGGATTTGGGTTCAAATACTTCAAGTGCATTTTGAAAGTTACTCACACATTTATGCATATTAGTGGGGGATACTATATAAATAGCGATAGTCGGTTACGTACGAGTGTTCGTAAAACGATTACCTAAACTCGGGGAAGTTTATTTCTATTGAGGGAAAAAACACAACAAAATACTTATGAACATGAATCATTATTTTTGTTATATTCTTTCATCTGTTAAAGGTGTTTAGAAAGGGTCGAAGACTGAGGGGGTGGTCGACACTCGTGTTCTGTACCCTAGCGCAACTATGATATTTGAGACGACGTCAATCGAAGATCCCCTAATTATTCTTATTCTAACTCATCATATAACCATTCCTTCTAGGAACGTTCACGGTTGTTAGCAATTCATTTCACAGTTATTATCACGTTTATTAATATAACTAAAAAAAAAATACTTCTAATAATAAAATTACTTCTTAATAAAAAAATATCATCGAAATTGTACGATCCGATGTCGCAGGCACTATATTTTATGAAGTCATTGTGCGGCAAGCTTGCCCTAAGAACAGCTCTTTGCACTGTTCGCAACTGTTGATGTTGTATAGTTATGTTAAAGATGTATATAGCTTTAATAGAGATTGGATTTAAGTTTTTTTTTTAAGCTTTCACACAACTGACACTTCATATCTTCTTTTCCATACATGTGCATGTAACTACATATGTATGTGGAACGCCTTTCCGGCACAACGTAATATACATATGTATGTCGGTATGTAAGAGTAGTCAATTGAGCTCATCTTAAGAAAAACAGAAAGCAACATATTAAAGATCTTTACACTTACATGTGTCCAACGTTGGAAAGCTTTCCATCGATGCGTGTATGTACGTTAGTGGTAAGTTTGTAAGTAATTTATATGGGCTATGCAAGGCGTGAGAGACTGTTTTTATATCTTTTTGCTTCGCACTTTTTAATAGTAGTTTTCGGACTTTGCCTTATTTTTTTTAGTTATTTTTGTATTTCTATCTTGCACACAAGTGAACAAGTTATGGCCAGCAAGTAAAGTTGCTCGCACAACAACAACAACAACACGCACATTTTGTCTGCAGCCAGTAGACAAAAGAAACTCCGTGAAGAATTGCGCAAGCGCAGCTGAGCGGTCGAACTTGTGTAGAGAGTTGCCAAGGGGTGCCCGCACTCCAAATCGCAAGTCCCAATGGCCGTTAATGCTCCTGTTGTACCAAAAGTTCATGTAAAGAAAAGGTTAGGAAACTCGTTATATATTTTCGAAGACCTGAATGGTAAAGAGTTAGACTCATTTCATGTGAAAGACATATGGTAATTCATATAAACACCTTTGTTCGGCTTTTATGTTCGTCTTACAGACTTAGATTAAACCTGTGCTGTAGTGGTCTACATATGTATATGAATATATGTATATGTAGGACTGATTATGTCCGGTTTGTTATTAATATTATACAGTGAATTATGAGTATTATTTATAAAACAACGACTTATTTCCTCGACGCACCGACAACTTTACTCAGGACTTTTATGACGCTGCGCCTCACGAGCTCGACTCTCTCGTTCTGCTGTTCTTCTACGACTCTTTCTTCTATGCTTGATGCCTGTGATATTATTAGATCTGTTAAGCAGCGTTGCACCCAACAGCACTGTAATCCCACTGTAACTACTTGTTACATTCGATCATCGTGATCATCGGAGTCTGACCCAGACGACATCCATTCCTCGTTCGCATTCACATATCTCCAAAGCTTCATATTATTAGAGCTTGTTGATGTTACTGCTGGACCCTCCACTTGAACAGCTTTTTTAACGTGATATCGACTTTAATGATTTGATATGTACCAAGAAATGTACTAGCGAGCTTCCTTTCCTACACAAAGTTGGGTGTGTCTTATTGCAACTAAGTCACACTCTTGATAACCATACTCGCTCTTTCGGTTTCTCTCATAATTCGCCTGGAACTTCCGCTGATCCTTCTCGATGTGAATTTTTGCTTCATCTCGTATTTTATTTCTCTCGTTGTCGAACTCTCTTCCTGTTCCAGCACACATAAATTATTATCATTGATTTTGTTGTGTATCTGAACTCCAAAAATTGGATAAAAGGGATTCTTCTCCGTATTCTGAGGCACAAATTTGTACCACTGCGATGTATCCGCGGCAGATAGTTTACAAATGATTGACAAAATACATCTATTGACGCGCTCCACTTGACCATTGCCACGAGCCACTCCCGTTGTTGTCCAGACGTGTTCGATTACAACGTTTTGAACGTAATCTGCAAAGCTGTTTGAAGTAGATGCCTCTCCTCTGTCGCTAATAATGTTCGTGCTCTTTGTTGTAAATAACCAAACAGATTTGGTGAAGCTGTCAACTATGCTGCTTTAAAAGCTGTATCCATAGGTTCAAAATGGTCTACATGCAGAGTATGTAAGGGCTTGTCTCCTTTTCCAATGCATTATAAAAGGCCTTCCTGTTATCCCAGCTTCTTGTTGTTGCAAGGCATGCATCGTTTTTTGCGTAGCGAAGTGGCCAGGTATCAAGCATCAGCATCAGGTATAATTTCGTACCCCAGTGCCTTTGGTACAACCAAGAGATCATTGCCTCCGACGTTTCTGTACACAATTACACTTTTTCTGCTTGTAGACCTCGTAAGGGTGACATTTAAGTATCTCCAGTACAGCATTAACAAATTCATATTTTAGTTGAGTAACTTCAAGACGTTCCGATGTTAATGGATGTTAAAAACATCCAACGGATACCGACTGAAGAAGTCAACATGCTTCATTTTGTCTCCAGGCCGATGCTCAACTTGAAAATCAGATTCTAGCTTAAAGCGTGTTCCGAGTAGATAATGTCGAAATTTCTTAGTTAAATTTCTCAGTTCTTAGTCCACACAAATATTGGATGCAGTTGCTCCGTGTGCGCATCTCTGCAGCATATGCGTAGCAGTGGTTCGCTTGACAACATATCTTTCAACTGTTTCATCGCATTATGTTTGGCGGTCTCGAGTTTGAATACAACACCCATCTTCAAAAGATCAGGTAACGGTCGAGCAATTTATGAGTAGCATCTGACGAACTTTCTTTCCCGTTAAACCCAAAAAGGACTGAACACTTTTGATATTCTTTGGGAAATAGAGCTTCTGAACGGCACGAGATTTCCTGTCCAAATTTGCCCATGTTCGACTGTATGGCCCAGAAAATGTATTCGGCTGTGCAGAAAATTAAATTTCTTCCAATTGATCCGCAACTTATACTAAGCAGCTCCTGCCAGAACTGCTTAGAAATACAATCGTTAACCGTCTGCACGTAGATAATGATGTCGTCAATCTACAGCTGCCTTATATCTTGGGAAATCAAATCTTGGAAAATGTAAGTTACATAGCGGACAAATACAGCGGGCGAGTTGCAGAAACCATGAGGTGCTCGGTTGAACTCAAATAATCCTTCTCTGGTCACAAAAGCTGTGTATTTTCGACTGGACTCCTCTATTGGGACGTGAAAAAAACTGTTCTCTAAATCCATTACGTTGTTCATTAGTGGTACGGGGAAACAATCTTTGAAAACTATACTGTTTAGTTGCCGAAAATCAATGCAGACTCTTGTAAATCCAACCTTCTTCTTCACGACTACTCGGCTAACGAAGGTGGATGCAGATTTGCGTACGATTCCATCGCTTAATCATTTATCAACTTGCTGCTTGATTGCATCGCGTTGTACAGGTGTGTGGCGGCTTTGCTGGTGACGAAATGCTTTTATTTGAGCATCAGGAACAATCTTCAACATCACAGGGCAAATGAGTGGTAATGCAGCCGGTTGATGCTCGTCGATTATGCTTTGGATTAGCGGCTTGTACTGTGATGGAGTATTTATATCAATTCCAACGTTGTTATAAATGCTTAGGTCATTTGATTCATCCCTGTCCGGATGCGCTGTCACATTCGTAATCGTGAATCCCTTCTCATTCAAATGATCAGCAGATCCATAATTAAAGCAATTAGAACTTCTTCTACCAGACATATGTATTTTTATTGCCATCACTGTATTATCTCTTTTGGCATTTCATTCAAACATTTGCGCTCTATTATATATATGTTCCTATGAATTTACTACGACAGTTTCCAAAAATAAATTTGCCACCTTTGCCATCTTTCCACGAGCTTGCACATATTGCTGTTTGTCACTAAGTTCATATGCCTCTGCGCTTTCTTCGAGTTTGCAAACTAATGCTCCACCGGCATACTGCCGTCGAAGTCTGGTAGGATCTTTGCAAAATGATCAGCCGCGATCTTATTTGTCTGCACTCGTCTGCCTGTATTTTTCTTCTTAAACTTTCTTGTTTACCGCCATTTCGACTGCACGACCGCCAACTGCACCATCTACTTCCAGTTTCTAATTTTCAGCCACCCTCACGCTTGCTCGCTGCGGAGTACGTTTCATTGATACGTTTTTAACTATCGGGTTGTTATTTTTTTATCGATCTGCCTCCAACTGCACTAATTTCGCTTTGTCTCTTTTGTGCGTGTGATCTGATGACGCGGTATTGCTGCCTCTGTTCCACTTTAAACTCAGCTAAAACTCAGCCGAGCTGAAGGTTCGAGCAACAAATTTATATTGCGTTTGCGACAATTCAGAAACACAGCGTATATATATAGTAAAAGTAATTTTATTTATAGCACTTTATACTATATATAATGACACTTTTCCCGAGTTTTGATTATTTATTTGTAATTTGCTTAGTAGTGTCTCGGTGTCTATCGGTGTCCTTGGTTAGGTTCGATTTGAGCTCCTGTGTGCAAGAATCTGCCCCAGACACTTTGCCCGCCAGCTATGTAAGTCTAGGATCTCAGCCTGCCCGCCAGAGATTCCGTACAGCACTCCTGATGCTCACCAGGACTAGCGGTTTCCTTATTCCCTCAAGCATTGCCCTAAGTACTCCTATGAGTCAGGATTCGCGTGTCACACTCTCTGGCTCTCACAGGCCAAGCCTCGCTTGCTTCACTTGGCTCTTCGCGTATATCGCCTGTTGCCGTAATTCGATCGTGGCAAGGATATACGTTTCTCACCTAATTTCAGGACCTCGATGTTTTGCGTGATCCTTGAGCTAATCCTGTGTTTTAATGGAGTCCTTCGACGCAATGTGTCCTTGCACTTCGTTTTTCGTATTTCGCGTTCACTTATTTCGTTGACGTCGATTCCGGTTACTTTGCTCATTGCGAGCGACTCGCTTTTACATTCGTACAGACTCGTTCATAGATTCGCACAGACTTGCTTCATAGATTCGTACAGACTCCTTGCCTTGTGCTGCGGCGCTCCTTTTATAGGCCTTCGCTGGCTGTTTTGGCGGGAGCGCATGCAAGGTGGCCCAATCTTTTTGGTAATTTTCCACTGTCCTTTTACTGGTCTGCCGTCAGTATGAGTATGGATAGCAATATTGCGCCCGCAATACTCCTCACACAATAACAGCACATGTCCTGATGGACTGGCTGAATACCTGCGTTAGAAGGAGAAAGGGCGGAAGAGAGCGAATTCGGCGCAACTGCATCATGGCCAGATTTCGGCCTGATAGACAGTTACTGTGAGGTGCGCATATAACATTTAATGCTTACATATGGGCATTACGCATGCATATCCAAAACTATGAATATATATATATATATATATATAATGAATGTACATTCACACGTGCATTGCTATATGGCTCCTCACACTCCCCTCTTTCTTCGGCATTGGAAAACTTCTACTTTCCAACCTATAGGATAGCCGAAATTATAAAATGAAGAAATATTTTGTTTTTAATTTTATTTTCTATTTCCTTTTTTTTAGTATTTTACATTTTTTGAACACCCGAGTGCCTCGCAGAGATATTTTCCCCCCATACCGGCATCCCTGATGCCAAACAAACCCCGTAGGGCATCGGCCATCTCCATTAAGCCAGGTGGCCAAGCCGACGGTGGCAGCTACGGCCTGGGGGTCTGGGACTCGCCTCGGGGCATGACGCCAGACGCTAGAACGATGGCCGGCTGCATTCCGGCGGTGATGGAGGTGACTCCACTGAGCGTGTGGGTGGCCTCGGGACTGCCTGTTGGATAATCAAGCCTGCTGGTGGCCGTTCTTTGTCCAGATCCCATGCTGGTGGCAACCCCGCGTCCTCCCAAACACACACCAGGGTGACGGTGTGTTGCCATCGGCCCTCAGCGACGATCCTCTTGTGGGTGGTGGTCACCGTGGGTGGCTGCGGCTGCTGCCTCTCGCTCTGCTTCTGGGCACCTCCTCCTTCTTCGTGTCTCTCCTCGATGTTGTCCGAGCTCACGTCCATATCCTCGTCGATGCTGGGTGCGTTTAGCGACGACGCCAACAGTTCAATTCAGAGATTCCGCTGAATTCGACTAATGATTTTAAAGAAGTAGAGCGCGTGGCCGCCTACGCCTTTTGTACCCTTTTGGGGGTATGTGTGCGTGCGTGTGTGCGATCGTGATACCCGAACTTTCACTCTCAAGGCTCTAATGCACACTCAAAATTGGAATGCAGGCTTCCAAGCAGTAGTATAAGAGATGCGTCAGCGTCGCACTTAGTGCGTACGCATGCGCACCAGTACAAGTGTTCTTGTTGCCCTATTTTCCCTTTTTGTGAGCATCTCCAAAAAGTACAAACGTTGTTGTTGCCCGAGCGGGCGAGTTGCAGAAACCATATGGTGCTCGGTTGAATTCTCTGGTCACAAAAGCTGTGTATTTTCGACTGAACTCCTCTATCCGGACGTGAAGAATACTGCTCTCTAAAATCCATTACAATGAAAAGTTTTGCCACTTGCATCAGTGGTACGGGGAAACAATCTTTGAAAACCAAACCATCGGCAACTAAACAGTGCCGAAAATCAATGCAGAACTCTTGTAAATCCAACCTTCTTCTTCACGACTACTCGGCTAACGAAGGTGGATGCAGATTTGCGTACGATTCCATCGCTTAATCATTCATCAACTTGCTGCTTGATTGCATCGCGTTGTACAGGTGTGTGGCGGCTTTGCCTGGTTACGAAATGCATTTATTTGAGCATCAGGAACAATCTTCAACATGGTCGATTATGCTTTGGATCAGCGGCTTGAACTGTGGTGGAGCATTTATATCAACTCCGGTCTCAACTATGTTATAAATACTTAGCTCATTAGTTTCAGAGCTGTCTGGCTGCGCTGTTGCCTTCGTAAACGCGAACTATTCTCATCGAAATGATCAGCAGATCCATAATTGCTGTTTAGTCAAACTAATTTGAATACAACTGATAATTTGCCAATTTATCGCTACTTCTAGATAACTCTGTTAAATCATAGTCACTTACTGTAAAAACTCACTTTGTAATTTTATATATATCGATAGTTGTCACTATCGAAGAGTTCAAGTTGGAGATTAGAGCAACCAGACGCGCACCTTTGTGTCGGTCATAAATAAACTTGTTAATTTAAATAGTTTAAATACCGCCCAGATCTGAAGTTTCATGTTTGCATAAAGAACGCTTTGTGCAACGAACAGTTTGGCGCCCAACGTGGGGCACTGTTTAAACAAATTATCAATAAACAATTGGATAATTTCGCATTTCGTTACGTTAACAAATTCAGCTTGCGCTTATACACAACAAACTGCAAATTCGCATTGGCTTCCAATTGCTTGCACTGCAATACTTGGTCCAACAATTAAAACATCAAACTTGTTAGAAATCTGAAAATCGTTAATTAAAACCATCACAACGTTCGTCGCAACAGCAATCACACACATGCACATAACTCAAAGGAGCAGTTATTACAGCGTGCCCTATATTCGGTTTGCTAACCGTCAGCAACCGTTAGCTTTCTGTCAATTTTCGATCGTCTTTCACAACGTCCTGCTCTTATTTCATATTTCGCTACTGCTAAAACGGCCAGTGCGCTGCTCGCAATCGTCGCTTCAGTCGTGGCGCTTCGGTGAAGTAGATCTCCAACGTTCTTCGATTTCTTGTGCAAGAGCCAGCAATCATGCGATCGATCCCGTTGTGGTCCATACACACGCACACACACACACACGCACACACACAATAATCTGTTTTCGTCGTTCTTGGCGCGCCAAGCTAGCTGGTGTCAAGCCCCGCGCCAAAAAATCTCTTCGAATGTCAGTTACACATCCTGTGAGATGTCGCATTCCGCATTCCTTTGGAAGACTACCGACGCCAGCGTGCAAATATCAAAAGGAACATCTCGCGCATCGACCACGGATGACGGATAACTCTGTGAGACATGCGCGCGGAATAAGGTCACCATGCTGACTCTTCAATGACGTTCGGGCATTTTGGGAATCGCACTTTAAGCAATCGCCGGATATTCAATCGGAGCTAGAACCTCGGATCCAAATAATAATGGCCGCGCTTGAACCGAAAGACAACTATGAACACATCAAGTTGGGCGACACCAAGATAATTGCTTATGAAGACCCAAATAGAACAGCCATTGATGACGCTACATCACACGCTGCTTACCATCCTCAACCATCACGTCTGCCTTGTTTTGCCTTACCCACGTTCGATGGCAATCATCTGGAAGATAACAACTTCATTTGCCCATCCAATCAAATCGTGATCGGAGCCCAAATAACAAACATTGGGAAGTTGGACCATTCTGCTCAACTGTGGAAGAGGTTGCATCGAGGTGATACATTTCCAGTCATCAATAGAAAACTGCGCTATATTTAGAAAAAATTAAAGTCTCGGTATGACGAGTCAGCATTGATATTCACGTGAGACAATATCGCCTACTTTTCAGTTGCCTTCAGCTAGTTCATCAAACGTTACTCAGATCCGTTCGATAATTGATAATGCATCGA
>JAWNMU010000266.1:0-59441 GCA_035043665.1 Drosophila quasianomalipes | reverse complement strand
CCCCCCCCCCCCCCCCCCCCCCCCCCCCCCCCCCCCCCCCCCCCCCCCCCCCCCCCCCCCCCCCCCCCCCCCCCCCCCCCCCCCCCCCCCCCCCCCCCCCCCCCCCCCCCCCCCCCCCCCCCCCCCCCCCCCCCCCCCCCCCCCCCCCCCCCCCCCCCCCCCCCCCCCCCCCCCCCCCCCCCCCCCCCCCCCCATTTTAAACAAAATATTTAATCACCACCTCCTTCCTCCCTCCTGGGGGGGGGGGGGGGGGGGGGGGGGGGGGGGGGGGGGGGGGGGGGGTAGAACCACGTATAAAGCTTTCCATATATTGTTTCGAAGTAACATACATGCAGTTTGTCAGTTTCAGGATCAAAGATACAGATGCTTTTTCTACTCTGCTATACCTTTCAATAAGGGTTGGGAAAAAAAAGAAAAAAAGAGAAAAAAGAAAACCAAATTTAATCCTTCATTACGCCATAATTTGCACCAAACAGACATAACGTTTCTTGAGACAGTATCGACCCATATACATTGATTGTATCTACACACATATAGACAAGGAGCGATTCATCGTAAACGCCAAGGTTTGAGTATTCAAAATGTTATATACACGAGATATTTAGAAAGAGAAGGGGAGAAAAGACGATTCAAGATAGGAACCATCGTTTTATCCTAAATCCTGCTGAAGATGTCTGATAGTAAGTAATCTACCATGTTCATAATAATAATAATGGTATTTGACACACATATGACTAGTTGTTCTATTCAAAATATCCGTCTTGTTGTCTTTTTTTTCTACTACTTGCTTTTCTAATCACCAACAGAGCTTCATTTCCTACCCTTTTTTTGCTAGCACGAAACAACTTGTTTGGTACCTATTCTCATACACACATACACACAAACGGTAGTCGCTAACATTCCACATTATTATATACAACTTACTTTGTTTTTGTGTTGTTTTTGCGTAGATTTCTCATCACGTCAGAAGATTCGTGGATCGTGATTGATGACTACTTCAGATTAAATGGACTAGTGCGTCAACAGTTGACTCCTCAATGACTTTGTGGGTCAGACTATGCAGAAAATCATAGATGAGAACAAGGTATTGCACAACTCCTTGCTGCACTCTGATACGAGGAAATGAAAGTTCTTTAGGTTGTTTTGTGTTGATAATTCGAGCCGTGTTTCATTGACAGTCATTTAATTATTGCATTGGATTGCATTGCATTACACGTCCTCTGACTCCTCTTTCTCCAGGTTGATATTGAAGCTGTGTCCCTTCGTTGCCGTCGTAAGGCGCGTGACATATGGAGACCTGCAGATCACTCGTCCCCAAATGCGCGAGAATTGTGACAAAGTGGTCCCCTCTTTACTCCCCAGACTGCGAGACTCAGAAATCTCACTTACTCTGCTGACTTGTGGTGCAGTGTCCAGAAGGAGGTAATGCTAATTATACTTCACATTATAGTCTCCTCTCTCCTCTCTCTCTTTCTCTCTCCTCTCCTCTTCTCCTCTCTCCTCTCTCTTCCCTTCCCTCCCTGCTCTTTCCATTCGGACAGGCTTTATTTAATTTCATATCATATCAGCTTACTCGTTCTAACATTGTGCAAATGTTTCAATCCCCTACTATTCTTCCTGTTCGTCCTATGTGCTTCTCGTCTCATTCGGTGTGTCCTTTGCTTCTTCTGCTCCTTTCTCTCTTCCTCTCTCTTTATCTCCCCCTCTCCATCTCGCTCTCCTTTTTTGTTTGTTTTCCTTGTGCTTGTCTGTGTCTGTGTCTGTGTCTGTGTTTGTAGATGTACGCTACGTGAATGAGGATGGACAGGGAGATTTCAGTGATGGAAGAAGAGACGGAGAGAGACAATATATACTTGGGACAAGTGCCTATCATGGTAGAGTATATATACATACATATATATACATATATATACATATATTTACACGCAAACACTCACACATACAAACACACAAACACAAATACATACACACATATGCATGTACACATACACATACACGCATTCACATACATGGTGGTACTCTGATTGAGATGTTTGATTTTCAGTGATTTCCATTTGTCTTCGTTCTCTTTACTTTACCTCTAATGTTACTCTACCTCTTTTCATTTCCCTCCTTCCTTCCCTTCCTTCCTTCCTTCCTTCCTTCCCTTCCTTCCTCCCTTCCTTCCTTCCCTTCCTTCCTTCCCTTCCTTCCTTCCCTTCCTTCCTTCCCTTCCTTCCTTCCTTCCTTCCTTCCCTTCCTTCCTTCCCTTCCTTCCTTCCCTTCCTTCCTTCCCTTCCTTCCCTTCCTTCCTTCCTTCCTTCCTTCCCTTCCCTTCCTCCCCTTCTTCCCTTCCTTCCTCCCCTTCTTCCCTTCTCTTCCTCCCCTTCCCCTTCCCCCTCCCCTTTCTCCTCCCCTTCCTCTTCCCCTTCCCTTCCCCTTCCCTTCCCTCTTCCTTTCTCTGGCCCTTTTCTTCCCCACTCTCTGCTTCTCTGTTTTCCTCCCTTTCTCTCTCCCTCACTCTCCCCTCCTCTCCTCTTTCTCTCTATTACCCTCCAACCTCCTTCTATTCGCTCCTCCGTTTTTCCTTCCCTTCCTCCCTCTTTCTTTCCCTCCCATACCTTCCATTCTCTTCATCCCCTACCCTCCGTTTCCCTTCCGTCCTCTCTTCCTTCCTCTCCCCTCTCACTCCGTAATTCCACTACGTCAACATCCCTTGCTCGATCCCTTCTGGGTAAACCCTGCTGCGATAGGTTCGTTCGTCTACATGTGTGCTGAACGGAGAGGATTTGTTGGGCATCAGCAGGATGGGGAGTGCAGTTTGGATCAAGGTGGGTACTTCATCATCAACGGAAGTGAAAAGGTCATCGTCGCACAAGAGCAAATGGCTCCCAACCAAATCATGGTTTTCACTGGATTCAAGGGAGTTACTGCGGAGATCAGGTATGTAATCAAGCGTCATCTACATAGGGCTGCCCTTGTTTGCCCTTGTCTGCCCTTATCTGTATTCGTCCTCACTCATCCTCACAATCCAATCGAGTACATACCCACGTACATGCATACTGATGCTTGCTAACGTGTGTTAATGTGTGCCTGCCCCTCTCGTCCTCGGTCTATTTTACTCTCTTTCCATCCACCTCTCTTTCTCCTCTCTTTCTCCCCTCTTTCTCCCCTCTTTCTCCCCTCTTCCTCTTCTCTCATCGCTCATCTCTGATCTCTCCCATTTCTTTCCCCTTATCTCCCTCTTTCTCTCCCCCTTATCTCCCCTTTCTTTCCCCCTTATCTCCCCTTTCTTTCCCCCTTATCTCCCCTTTCTTTCCCCTTTATCTTCTCTCCTTTCTATCTTTATGTGCATTCCGGATCTCTTTCTCCTCTTTCTTCCTTCTGCCCCTCTTCTTTTCTCCCTTCTTCGATTCCTTCTCTCCCCCTATTCTTCCCGTCTTTCCTTCTCTCCCCCTTTCTCCTTTCCTTTGTCTCCTCTTCTTCCCTCTCTTCCCTCTCTTCCCTCTCCCTCAGATCGATTGCGCCCAACACAACTAGACCCCCTGGTACGTTTGTTATCACTTCCTTATTCTGCACTTGCATGTTATTTTATGCTCCCCCATGTTCTTCTGTGTTCGTTATCTTCCTTCATACTAGTTTTTTATTTCAACCATTCGCATCCTTTTCCTTCTCTCCCCCTTGCTTCCCTTCTCTCTTTTCCTTCCCCTTCCTTCCCCTTCCTTCTCCTTCCTTCCCCTATCCCCACTCTTGTCCAACATTCGATATCTAACATTTCACATATGCTTCCATCCCCCCAACTCCCTTTTCTCGCTCTTCTTCTCACTTCTTTCCCCCTATTTCTCTCCTTTTTCCTCCCTTTAATTTCATCCCCTCTTGGTAATTCACGACAGGCACTCTGACGTTGAAGTTCAATAAGTCGAAGAGTGTTGCTGGAATGTGCCTATACGCCAACATCCCCTACGTCAACAAAGAAATCCCCATCGCAATCGTCTTCAGAGCTTTAGGTATGTACGCGTGTTCATTCGAAGATATGCACAGTTGCATATGCATTGCTAGCTATACTTTAGCGCCCAATCACTCTCACTAATACTCTACTTTGCTTCCCTTTCCCTTCCCTTTCTCTTCCCTTTCCCTTCCCTTTCCCTTCTTTTTCTCCCCCTTTCCTGTTCTCTTTCGCCTCCTTTACTTCCCTTTGTTTGCCTCGGATTGCCCCCAGGACTTCTTTCGGACAAGGAGATCATCGAACGCATTTGTTACGATAGGAACGATCTGCAGGTGCTTGAGTTGCTGAGACCTTCTCTCCTCGAGGGAATGGAGATCATGACCTATGAGGGAGCTTTGGATTACATCGGTAAGAGTCAACGCAACATGTGCACATGCATACGTGCACACCGACTCACAACCACATGTTTGCACGCATTATGTCTCTTAACTCATGCGCATGCAGTACATATATATTCTATGTACTTGCATACATTTATTTGCTTTCTGATTCACACTTATCACCTTTTGTCCGTCCCCTTTCCCTTTCCTTTCCCTTCCCTTTCTTTCCCTTCGCTTCCTTCGCTTCCCTTACTCCACCCCCTCCCATTGACTCCCCTTTCTTCCCCCTCAGGAACGAGGTGCATGTTGTCAACGATGCCCCGTGAAGAAAGAATCCTGAGGGCTAAGTCCGTGCTAATGACTTGGTTCCTTCCCCACATCGGTACTGAGGCTGGGTCTGAGCACAAAAATCTTACTTCTTCGGGTATGTCCTTCAGCAGCACTCTCGTATTCGCTCTCTCGTATTTTTCTTCACCTCTCTTCACTCTTTTTCGCCCCTACTGACTCCTCTTTCTCTCGCATACATTTTTGTATCTTTCCTTCGCTTGTATTTGACTCAATGCCTGGCTCTACGCTTGACTTTACGATTGACTTTACGCTTGACTTTACGCTTGGCTCTGTATCTTTTGTATCTGTTGATAATTTACTCTTCACTCCTTCGTACTCCTCCTTCCTACTTGTTTTATAGATACATGATCTTCAAGATGCTTTCGACGTTCCTTAAAAGAAGAGACTTCGACGACAGAGACCACTTCGGAAACAAGAGAATGGACCTCGCAGGTAGTTCTAGTCCCTTTGACCAAACACTTGCGTTACACTGGTCGCTCACTTCACTACGATATCTAGTTGCTTGTCACTCGTATACGTACCATTCGCTTACATACACATAAATAACCCCCCCGCCCCCCCCCCCCCCCTTTTCTCCTATTCTTTTTCTGCTTCCATCTTTGTCTCCCTAACCCCCGTTATTTTTTTGTTCTCTTTCCTTTCCCCTTTTCTCCCTTTCCTTTCTCCTCCTCCTCCCTCGCTTTCTTTGTACCCCCACCCCTCCCTCCTCATTTTTTTCTTCCACTAGGTCCTCTTCTGGGAGCGTTGTTCCGTGGACTGATCTTAAAGCTGAACAAGACAGTGAACATGGCTATCAGGAGGAAGCTTGATGGAAACAAACCCTTCAACCTAGGGCTTATCTTCCCCTCTGACCTCATCACCAATGGACTCAAGTACTCTCTCTCCACCGGAAACTGGACCGTCGAGAGGAAGGGAGCTGCATCCAAGACCGGCGTCTCACAGGTGCTCAACCGACTCACATACGCTGCCTCCCTCTCCCACCTCCGTAGATCAAACTCAACCGTCGGAAAGGACGGAAAGCTCGCAAAGCCCCGCCAGCTGCACAACACTCAGTGGGGAATGGTGTGTCCAGCAGAAACTCCCGAGGGACAGAGTGTGGGAATCGTGAAGAACTATGCCCTCCTCTCCACTATCTCCGTTGGAAGGTCTTTCCAAGACATCCTCGCTATCCTAGAAAACACCGAGATGGAGTCTCTGTCCTTTGTGAACCCCGACTCCCTCTCCACCAGCACTAAGGTGATGGTGAATGGAGATTGGGTCGGAGTTGTGTCCAATCCTTTCAAGCTCGTCAACCAACTGAAGAGCATGCGCAGAAACGACCTCATCAACCACGAGATCTCGATCGTGTTTGTGGTGGAGGACAGGGAAATTAGAATATACTCTGACGCCGGGAGAATGATCCGTCCTCTCCTCGTCGTCCAGGACCACCGCATCCTCCTCGACAAGTTCGTGTTAGAGCAGGTGAGAATAGGAAAGCTAAACTTCACTGACCTTGTGAAGAGGGGGTACGTCGAGTATCTCGACACGTTGGAGGAAGAGACTGCGATGCTTGCGATGCAGTTGGAGGACGTACACAAGTGCACGAGGTATCTATATGAAAACAAGAGAGTAAAGGAGTACTTGGAGACTAGTTCCAGAAACACGCAGAGGTACCTCGAGGGAGAGGACGATGAGTATTCAGACTCCAACTCGGGAGAGCTCGCGAACTCATCCCGTGCGCTGGAGATTTCTTCCAGAGACCTGGAGTTGGATTCCTCTCTCCTGGTGCCCTACACCCATTGTGAGATCCACCCCTCGATGATTCTTGGAGTGTGTGCGTCAATCGTCCCCTTCCCCGACCACAACCAGTCCCCCAGAAACACATACCAGTCTGCCATGGGTAAGCAGGCAATGGGAGTGTACGTAACCAACTTCAACAAGAGAATCGATACCCTCGCTCACGTCTTCTACTACCCCCAGAAGCCCCTCGTGGTGAGCAGGGCACTCAAGTACCTCCACTTCGAAGAGCTCCCAGCTGGAACCATGGCCGTCGTGGCTATTGGATGCTACACCGGGTACAACCAGGAAGACTCTGTCATTATGAACAAGAGCGCAATCGAGAGAGGAATGTATAGGTCCATGTTCTTCCGCTGTTACCAGACCGAGGAGTCTAAGGACCGCCTCGCCATCGAGACTATTGAGAGACCCTCTCGTTCTTTCCACTCCAATCTAAAGCTCAGTGATTACACGAAGCTCGATGTGGACGGACTGGTGCCCCCGGAGTGAAGCTGAGGGGAGGAGACGCCATCGTGGGAAAGATCTCCCATCTCTCTCTGCCAACGGTACTCTTGCTTCAGAGGATGGACTGTCCTCAGAGTCGAAGAGAGATTCCAGTGTGTTCCTGAGAGGAAGTGAGAGCGGAGTGTGCGACTTGGTCATGGTCTCCACCAACACCGACGGAGGAAAGTTCATCAAGACTAGGTTCAGAAGCATCAGGGTAAGAAGTGTCCTCTTCACACACTGATACACTGCATAATACACCATTACACTATAACAAATATAGAAGACATGATCAGAAACACATAGCGTTATATATTATATGAGCCATAACGTACACACACACACATGCATGCACACATACGTGTAACTTGATTCGCAACATCTTTGCTTCATTTACTTCTTGTTCTTTACTTATTCTCACGTTTCTCTCTCCCTCTCTTGCTCTCTTGCTCTCTTGCTCTCTCGCTCTCTCCTTCTGTCGCTCTCACCCTTTCTCCTCCCCTCCCAGGTTCCTCAAATAGGAGACAAGTTCGCCTCTCGTCACGGACAGAAGGGTACTTGTGGAATGTTCTATAGACAGGAAGACATGCCCTTCAGCAGAGAAGGTACCACTCACATGCTACGCACTAACATACACTTTACACGAATACACATGCACATCTACACACACACACACACACACACACACACACACACACACCCTCTATCGTGTATCTCACTTTCCTTTCCTTCTCCTAACTAAACTCACCCCTTTTCCTTTCTCTCTCTCACCTCATTCCCCGTTTCCTCCCTTTGCCCCGCTTTCGACATGTTGTTCGCCGTTTTCTGCCCCCTCTTCCTCTCTTCCTCTCTTCCTCTCTTCCCCTTTTCCCTCGCCCTTCGTCTGATAGGAATCACTCCCGATATCATCATCAACCCCCACGCTATTCCCTCTCGAATGACGATTGGTCACTTGATTGAATGTCTTCTGGGAAAGGTGGCTGCTCTCACGGGACACAGAGGAATGGCCACTCCCTTCACAGACATCAAGGTCAGCAGCATCAGCAGGGAACTCCACGACACAGGATACCAAAAACGAGGAAACGAAGTCCTCTTCTCGGGATTCACTGGTCTCCGCCTCGACGCTCCCATCTTCTTCGGACCCACTTTCTACCAACGGTAACAATATGCCTCTTTTCTCCTTCTCCTTTCTCCTTCTCCTTTCCCCTTCTCTTCTATCTTCTCTCTTATCTTCACCTATTCCCTATTCTGTTCGTCTCTTCTCCAGCCTTCTCTTGTTATCTATTCTGCCTATTTCACCCTTTCGGTCCTGTCCTTTCACTTCACTTCTAACATTTCCTTTTCCTTTCACTTCTAACATTCCCTTCTCTCCCACTCTATCTCTTCAATGTGTTTTCTTTTCGTTTATTTTATTTTATTTTATTTTCTTTTTTTCCCCATTTTCCCAACACCACCCCTTTGTTCTCTCAATGCCATCACCTTCATATTCCTCTTCATCTTTACCTTATCTTCACCTTCATCTTCGCCTTCACCTTCATCATCATCTTCTATCTCCACCCCACCTTCTCTTACGTTTCCGTGCTCAGTCTTAAGCACTTGGTTGACGACAAGATCCACGCTAGAGCCAGAGGACCTCTTCAGTCGTTGTCTCGACAACCTATGGAGGGAAGGAGTAGGGAGGGAGGACTCCGTTTCGGAGAGATGGAGAGAGACTGTATGATTTCCCACGGAACCGCTAACTTCCTTCGTGACCGTCTGTTCCTTAGCTCCGACAAATACTCCGTGTTTGTGTGCGAGGGGTGTGGACTCATCGCCAGCGCAGACATCAACAAGCAGGAGTTCAAGTGCGACAAGTGTACCAACGGCCTCCTGATCTACGGAGAGGGAAGGAAGGGAGGAAAGGACCTCAGGAGGAGGAGGGGAACTGTTAGTAGGATCGACATCCCCTACGCCTGTAAGCTTCTCTTCCAAGAACTCATGGCTATGTGCATCGTCCCCAGACTTGTCACTAAGGACTACTTCTAGGCGCACACATCTACATATCCACACTCAAGCTATATCCATGCTTCCTGACGCTCATCCGCACTCCTCACTCCCTTCATCCTTTCCCTTCCTTCCTTCTCTTTTCCCTTTCTTCCTCTCCCTCCTCCTCTTCCTTCTCATCTGCTCCCCCTCAGTCCTTTTTATGTCTACCTCATTTACATCTTCACGTCCCCTCCCTCCTCGCCACGTCTCCCCTCTGCTTCCGAGCCCTCAACTAGAGCTCTCACCCTCCTTCATGCAACATTTGTCCTGCGTAGATTTTAACGTCCCCTTTAGTCGTACACTTAATTGTTTGCGTCTCCCTCTCCTCACTTCCTCCCCTTTTTTTATTTGTTCACTTATGTTTATTTATTTACGCGCCCAACGCATTGTTCGCCCTATGCCAACCTATTTTTTTTTTTCAGCTTTGTTCGTGTATACTTTCTTTAACTTGACCTAGTTCCTTCTTTCATCATTATTTGTTTCTGCAATCTTCCTAGGCTGTGCCTTTGTCTCGAGATATATTGCTGTAATCATTTGCTCAGGTCTTCGTTTCTTATTTTTTTTTATTACGTAGAACGCAATAAACACGTGTTTAGAAAATTCCTCTCCTCTATACTTCTGTACTGTCCTGGGGAGAGCATTGACATCAACGTTGCCTTTCCCTTTATGGATAGGGTATTTGTGCAATATTGTCTGCAAATGAACTATTCACTTTTTGCATACGAACTTAAGAACATTGCCAAAGGCACCATTTATATCAGTTCTATAAAGTAACCTCGTCTTCTGAATGTTTTGTACCCAATTCTTGCACAGCGAAATATCGCCTCCTATTGCAGATGCATTCAATTAAAACACTTGATTTCAAGAACATTTTTTCCTACAAATATTTGCATTATAAAAAAAAATAAAGATACATTTTTGAGTATATTTTATTAATGGATTTCAAAATATATACAATTGGCCAGTACAATAGGTGTAGAATGGAGTTTAAGACGTTCAAGAGAGAACCATAATTTTAAGCAGCTCAGCTGGAATGCACAAAATCACAATATCATAATGCCAGATGTCAGTGAAGCGAAGCACTACGTTTAAAAATCTTGATAAAAACTAGGGTGTTTTCAAAAATAGTTCGCGCTACTGAGCAGGTTTGAGTTCAATTCCTACGTGGAAAATGAACTGTTTTTCCCAACTTAGATGATCATAATCACTAATAAACTTTTGTTAAATCGTTGCAGTTGTGGGGCATAAAGCATATGTTTTATTGTATGTTTTTCTTGCGATTGCAGCAATGAGATATTACAGAATGCAAGAGAAAATAACCAGTCGATACTAGGGGATGAGTGGCAAAAATACGATATCTCAGAGTTGCCAAAACCCACTGTATCTCTGCAGCATAGTTGTAGTAAACAGTGTTTTATTGAATGCGTATTGAAAAATAATTAGTAAAACACGTTCTTGTTAAATCACCTCTCCGCGAATGCACCTTCGGAGGAAAGTGTCCGTGTGATCGTAATAGCTGGGGATATTTTCGACGGGAAAGTCACGGACACTTCTGTTGATGAAGTCAATGACACCACTCCATGTTGGTGATCGGTGCCATGAAGAATTTGTGCTTTAAAAAGTTGAAAAACAGCTCGATGGGGTTGAGGAATGGGGAGTAGGGAGGCAGGTACTGGCACTCCACCCCAGGGATACCCGCGATGTAGTCTTGCACAACCCTAGTCTTGTGGATAGGGCAGTTGTCCATGACCAAGTACACCTTCTTGTGTTCAGCTAAGGCATTCACTACTTGAGTGCAGCTCATCAACTGTCTGAGGAAGGCTAGGAACTTCTCACCGTTTGTGCCACCACTGTGAGTAGTGTGCGTCAAAACGCGATCTCTGGTGATAGCGGAGATGAGGCTTACGTTGGGAATGTTGTTATTCTGTTTAATATGTCTATGGCTATCGACTTCAAACCAGCCGTATGGCTTGGTTGACCCACACCTAAATCCCGATTCATCGATGTGAATGAATAATGCAGTAGTTTTTTTCTCCCTCACGTACCATTTCGCAAATTCTTTGCTTTGTCTGCGAGTGTCGTCAGAGAACCACATATGGGACTTCACCGTTGACTTTCCATAATGGAAACGGTTCTTTTGTAGGCATCTGGCTACAGTGGTCGGGTGAACTTGAATCTGTCTCCTTCTTAAGTACTGGACGAGGTCGATAGTAGAGGAGCCCTCCTAACCTTGGCTAGGAGCAACAAACGCACGCGACCATTTATCTTCACGGTGTTTGGCTTACGATACTTTCGTAAAAGAGCTTGGGTGTCCCCTTGTCGCCTTACAAGCCTAGTTACAGTGCTGATCGAAACATCGAACTTTCCAGCCGCAGCAACGTGAGTATTACCCTCACGAATAAACGAAATAAGACCTCTTCTTTCCTGGTCTGTTAGATGTCGTTTTACACGGTGATTGAGAATTGGTGGTCGACGATTACGATTACGCCGTATTACCATGTTTTTACCGTTCTTTGTGAAGTTCGATGTCATTCCACAGTTGTGAGTTAAAAGTGAAAATACAGAGTGAAAATAAAAAATAATTTTCACTAAACATCACTTATTCAGTTGAAATAATCTTTATTCAGACGTGATATATTTTTCATTGGAGAACTAGTTTAGTATTAATCGTAAAAAACGAAGTACAATTGTTGTTCTCTCAATTTGATAGGAATAGGAGTTTCAAAAAAATCGTGACAGGTACTTTTGGCCTCGAGTCAAGACTGCGTTTAACTACTCTTTTCTGACTGTATCATTTTACAGTCAAACAGAAAATAGGGGATGAGATTAGAGCGCTCTATCATTTTTTCGACAAAAACAGGGGGGTAAATCCCTAATCTTTTAGTGGGATTTACATATAAAACTGGTCATCGGTTTGCATTCTGTATTATATGGCTCGTTGAGTCGAATTCTCAATTTGAATTGTATTTGGAGAAATAATTCAACTCTGAACAATGGACATCCAACATAAAAAACATATACGTGCATTTTTGTAATATGGACTCCTCTTTGGGTATAATTACTAATATCATTTTCTGTCTGTTTTTGTGTCTTTATATTTCACGCCAAACATAAGAGTATGAGAGAAAATGCTGAGGAAGGAACCAACGTAACTGATTCTGAGCAAGCTTTTCATGGAGAGAGGCCTTCATCAGTGGAGTTGCAGGAGATGCAGGATCAACATTTAATCAACAAGTGTCACCTTCTCTCGATTCAGGATATCCAGATCAGCTTCGACGTCTCTGTCAATGAACAAAACGCCCTGTTGTCGAAGGGACTGAGCCAAATCGAAGCGCAAGAGAGGCTAAAGGTGTTTGGGCTCAACAAGATGACAGAGTTCCACGAAACCCCTATTATTATCAAGTACTTGGAGAAGTACACTGACCCTTTCATCCTCTCAATCATTGTCGCAGCTGTCCTTGCAGGCATCATGTACGCTGTCGACACCAGCAACAAGCAGAACCAGTACCTCTGCATCGTGTTGTTTTGCGTCGTCTTCTTCACCTGCACTTTCGCCTTCATCGAGGAAGGTCGTTCTTCTTCTGAGATGGGGTCCTTCGCTTCCATGGTCCCCAAGAAGTGCTTCGTCATAAGAGAAGGTGTTTTGTCTCAAATGGATCCCTCCCTCATCGTCCCTGGGGACGTCATCCGCCTCCACACCGGAGATCAAGTCCCTGCAGATGTACGTTTGTTTTCTGTGTCTGGATTGAAGGTGGATGCCTCTTCAGTCACCGGAGAGTCCCTCCCTATCGAATGTTCCATCGACGTATACGCAGCACAAGAGTCTTACCCAGGTAGCGTCTCTTCGACTACTGATACGCAGGCATCCACTTCCCAAGAAGAAAATTATACTGACCTCACCGAAGTTGTTAGCCTCATGGATTACGACGAGAGCTACAAGAAGGGAGCTCGCATAGACTGATTGAAATAGGAGAAGAGGCAGAGGAAGGATGCGAAGATGTCTTGGCCACTCCTGACGCTCCCCCTCCGTAGCTCCTATCGTGTTGAACGACGCAAAGAACATCGCATTCTCAGGATGTAACGTGACGGAGGGAGAGGCGTACGGAGTAGTGTTCGCGACAGCTGACCTCTCCATGATCGGATCGATTGCTCGCCTTACCAAGAGAGTCTCCGCATCTAAGTCTCGTCTCCAGAAAGAAATCGAACGCCTCGTCATCTTCCTCACTATCTTCGCCCTCACCCAGGGAGTCATCCTCTTCTGCATCGGAATGGCAAGGAAGTTTGATTTCGTTACTGCCTTCACTTACTGCTTCGTTGTGATCATTGTTGGAAACATCCCCCAGGGTTTGCCTTCTACCGTTATGACCTCGATGGTTGCCGTCGCTAAGAGACTCATCGCCTGCAACGTGTACGTGAAGGAACTCAACAACATCGAGACCCTGGGAGCTGCCTCGGTGATCGCAACCGACAAGACAGGAACTCTGACGCAGAACAAGATGACCGTGAGACAGCTCTGGTTCGACCTCAACACCACCTCCGCTGACTTCGCCCACTCCCATCTCCCTGCCTTCCTTATCCGCTCGAAGCTCGACCCCCTACCCCACGTCGAAAAGACCCCTTTCAGCACGAACCAGGAATCGAATGCTTCCGCGGTGGACTGGACGAGTGTGAGAGAGACGTCAGTGAAGAGATCAACTACGAAGCAGCATTCCTTCTCTGGTAAGAGCACATCCCGTGATGACGTCGACGGGGAGTTCCGTATCTCAAAGGAGGGAGAGGGTCGACCATACGCTCTCTACTATGGAGATCATCATGTCCATCTGCAATGAGTCCAGATTCGCGGATGAGCAGGTGCCATCGGAGGACGAGGCTATAAAGCTGAGGCGAATGCACACCTATGGTTTAGAGCAGATGCCGGATCTCCATGATGAATTCCAGAAACAAGTGAAAACGGACAAGGAGAGGGAAGTGATCGGGGAACCATCTGATAAGGCAATGTTTAACTTTGTGGTGTGTCGCCAGTCGGTGGAGCTCCTCCGCTACAAGTTCCCCCTCGTCTCAATGGTCCCCTTCAACTCCGTGAACAAGTACGCAGTCGCTTTCGCTCGTCCTGCGAACTCGAAGAAGACTTATATCTTCATGAAAGGAGCGCCCGAGGTGATCTTGGGTAGGTCCTCCTCCTTCCTCTACAAGGGAAAGGTCAACCCCATTGACGATCTCTTCAAGGACCAATTCCATACCGCTTACTCCACCTTTGCTCAGGACGGAATGAGAGTCATCGGCTGCGCTTACTTAGAGTTTGAGACCTCCAGGCCTATCATGGACGAAGATCAGAACAAGAACACTGCTGAGGAGGGGTTCGGCTACCTGAACGACACGGGAGCCGATATCCCGATGACCTACACAAACGACGATGTCCCCCTCACTGGATTTACCTTCGTGGGATTGTCTGCGCTTGAGGACCCTCCGAAGCTCTCGGTCCCTGGGGCTGTAAAGGACTGTAGGTCTGCAGGAGTGAAGGTAGTGATGGTGACTGGGGACCACCCCCTCACCGCCAAGGCCATTGCGAGACAAGTGGGAATCATCACCGGGTTCACAGAACGATGAAATTCACGCAAAGAGAACCATCGCAAACCTCAGAAAAGATAAGAACAGTGTGGATGTTGCGGACAAGAATGGAGATGAGGACGAGGATTGCAGCAGTGACGACGGAGAGGTGGACGTGGGAACAGACACCGTGGTTGCGAATGCGATTGTGGTGACTGGTCCTCAGCTCCTGAGCTACACCCAAGACGACTGGGACTACACCCTCGGCAAGGCTGAGATCGTGTTTTCGCGTACGACCCCTCAGCAGAAGTTGGAGATCGTGGAGAACTTGCAGCGCCTCGGACACATTGTGTGTGTGACTGGAGACAGGTGAACGACTCCCCGCTCTTCGCCAGGCCGACATCGGAGTGGCGATGGGAATCTCTGGATCCGACGTTGCTCGTGAGGCCGGAGACATTATCCTGCTCGACGACGACTTCTCCTCTATCGTGAACGGAATCAGACAGGGGCGTTTGCTATTCGATAACCTGACCAAGATCGTTGCATACGTGGTGGCCCACCTTTGGGCTGAGACTATGCCTGTCATCGTTTGGACGATCTTCTCAATCCCCATGCCCGTCGGAACTGTGTCCGTCGTCGCCGTTGACTGTGGAACTGAGTTCCTCCCCGCTGTTGCTCTAGCCTATGAATCGGGAGAGGCTGATGTGATGAATAAGCCTCCTCGCAACGTGAACATGGACAGACTGATCACCTTTCGCACCATCAACTACTGCTACCTCCAGGTGGGAGCTCTCGAGGCCATCCTCTGCTTCACAGCGTACTTCTTTTTGTATGGATTCACGAAGGTATTGCTATCTCAACCTCCTTATAGCTGCTGTCCACCACTTCAAGGAGGGGGCGCCAGACTTTATCTCGAACGGAAGAGTCTACGCTGAGCAACAGCTGTACATCCTCTCCCAGGCACGTTCTTACTCAAAATTAGGTCACACCAAATAATGAAAATTCATGTTATAATACATATGAGTGTAAAACATAAAGGACGTGAGCTCACCCATTTTCATGTCTGCACCTAATCCGGCATGCATCGATTTCTTCCTCATCATGGACATTTTTAAAGAAAGTACCCTGGGTGTTCTTCTCATAATAGAGAGTCATCGACTCTTCTATCAGTCGCTTTTTTCGATTGACCCTGTGACCTGCGGAGAACCCATCTGCAGGAAGCTGTCTCACAGTGGAGGAGGTGAGAGTTTCCTCCGCCTTCTGCGCCTTCTATCAGTCCAAGATGGGCTCTGATGCTAGGTTGTGCATGGTGAGAGGTGACGGAGATCGGGAAGCATTCATTCTTTGACGTGTGCAGGCCAGATTCTAAGGGAAAACAGAGGCAGCGAGAGACGAGTGATACGTGGGACTTAAAGAGTCTGTTGTCGCTGTCGGGGAATTTTCGTGTCTTTAAAGGCGTCTGTTTTTATCAAAGTTTGCTCTTACCTTGTTCCCATGTCGTTTGTTGTGTGGTTCTATGCCTTTCATGTTGCATTTCCTTCCCCAGCCTACCATTTGCATAAATGCACAATCATTCATGCGTTGTTTATATTGTTTGCATTACTGCCACGTTCACTTAACACTCATGTGATAGTCTCATCCTCATTTTGTTGTCCCTGAATAATTCCATTTTTTGGAAATGTCAATTTCACTAAGGCCATACTCATTTATATATGAATATGCCAGTGCATTTGTTTTCTGAACTGATCTGTTGTTTATTTGCTCAGTGTCAGTATCTGTCTGTCTTCTTGGTTTACTAGTTCCCTTTGCTTTCTGGCTGTGCATCTCATCACCTTTTGAAACCTATTCATTTAGTTATTGTTTAATGTGACTGTGTTTCTAGTTCGGCATCTTCGGTGTTACAGTGCCCTTCGGATAATTTACCCCCAGCATTTTACTGAATCCCATTGTATTTTATTTGAAAGTATTCTCGTTAATGATGAAAGTGTTTGTGCATATATTTATAAATTTATATCAAAAGTTTGATGTGGGATCTCTGCACTGATCTTTCAGTGGTGCTGAGTTCAAACATGGGGTCTCCTGGCGCCTTTTCTTTCCCACGTACTTGAGGCAGCCCACTAGGACTGACAGCAACACCCGGGTTGCATAAACATTGCTCTGGGTGAGGCTGTTCTTCGTGTTTGAGGTATTTTTCCATATGCCTGCACTGTTCTCTGTTCGCGACCAATAAGCAGCAGTTCATACCTTCAGTTTTTAGGAGTACATGCAATGTTCTGAGGGACAATTTATTCTGTGTTTTGTTTTAGCCAAATATGCCAGATTTTTTTTTTGTACAGTACAAATTCGTCTTTTTTATTTGGTTTTCCGTCATAACTCGTAATTATTTATTCAATTATGGAGTAATAATTGTGACGTTGTCGAGCATTTGCTTTTTCACATTTTTTTAAATTTTTTTTTAATGTTTGTATTTTCAATGTTCAGCCAAGAACGAAAAAACATGACTACTTGCCGTCAGATGAAGCCCAACTGACTTCTAGCCTGATAGTGTATGCATTGATATTGGAAGTACAGTCTGAATAAATACAAGCCTTTTGTTATGTTTCTGTGGCTTAAACTGAATATACTATCAATTTGTTCCCAACAACAAGCCCATACAATTTCGAGTTATTTCTTATTCCTAGATTTTCATATGAAATATGAGTTATCATATTCACGACGGATAAATGCAATGAACTTAACGAGGTTTTCAGAATAAAATGCATTTTGCAGTTCATTTTTTTAGTGTTTCATTCAAATTCATCCTCACAAGAATATCTTATCATAACACTATCAATTGGTTCCATCGCGTCTATTTGTCAATTATACGATCAGGACTCGTTGATATTTTCCCCGTCATATTTGCAAGACCCATCTAGGCGTAGAATAATACTTCATGAGAAACAACAAAATCAATTTCGTAGTCACAAAGTATAACACGTTCAGTAAAATGCACTCCCACTTTGGGGTTAGTAATGCACCGTTGGCCTATACGCACTATTTCGTCCAACCTACCATTCGTGCTAATAGCTTATTTATATTCTATCTCCACTACATTCTAGTACTGATGCTCCGTTCTTGTCCTTGGTTGCTTTGTTTTGGTTTTTTTTTCGGTAAATGTTATGAAAGAGCAAAACTTACTTTCTAGTAGAATGCAAATATTTCTTCTCCGACACGGCACAACACATTTACACTGTTTGTTACCTATGTGCGATGCTGTCTATCGGCTGCCATTGTGGCTTGTGGTCACCCCACACCGAATAGCAATTAATTACAATTTGAGTACGTTCATTCCCCATATATTTCCAGTTCCTAATAAATTTCCCTATTGTAAAAAAGTGCAATGCCGTTCACGCGTGGATTGCGAGTGGAAACGCTGTGTCTGGTACTTCTGAGATTCACACTACGTAACCGCTCCCCAGTCTACACCACTCTGTGACGTGACCCCAACACCGCTTCTCTCTCGGGTGAAGCAGGAGCCTCCAGCTCCGTCTCCTTCCCTCTATGTGACTGAGGCGGCCGGTACCATGACCCCGCTGCGGGAGACGAGCTAGCGATGCCATTTCACTGTCCCTGAGGAGAGTATTACCTTGTCGTCGACCTCGCCAACCCAGACTCCGTGACTAACCCTCTGAAGATCAAGATCTACGAGACCGAGGTGCTGCATATTTACCACGATTCTCTCCACTCTTCTTCAACAAGTCTGTGATTCCCAAGGATCATTTCCTTCACTGACAACGACGGGATTCGTGACTGTCTCATTCTACGTTCCTGCCTCTCTCTATCTCTACGTCGCTAGCTTTCGCTGTGACTCGAGACCCCGCGCTGAATTTCTCCACACCACTCGGAGAGCAAGCCGTTGCTGACGTCCTCTTCAGGATGCACATCGCTATGGTGACAATACGTTTCTTTTCTCATTCTTTTTTTGCTTCCTACGGCGTTGGCCGAGAACGTCGTTTTACACCGTCTCTCTCTCCATCCGTATTCTTCCACTACCAATGTCTTCCTCATTTCCGTCTCTAGGGGAGCTGAGCTCTCGTGTTTGCCCACTAACGGGTCTCTACCGAGGAAAGACCAAGCGTCTTCAACGGGAGGACAATGCCATGATCACCCAGGTCGCAGTCTCGAATCCCTGACCTCAAGGCTTCAGCCGCCGCAATTTCCGTGTCGCGACCTCACCTTTGTTCCCCGGAGCCCACTCCATCTCCATCAAGGGAACTCACGACAACAACGTGCTCTACGTCAGCATTGCTCCTACTTACTCCGTCTCGCTGTTACCTCCTCTAACTCCCTCACCGCCGCTCCCTCGCCCCCTTCGGAGTCCCCGTCCCCATCCACAACAGCAAGGTTGAGTACATCAGCTACGCCCTCGGATTCCTCCCCATTGCCCCCACTCCCACGACCGCCTCCTCCTTCTCCCTCGACATTTCTCACACCGCTAACTATTTCGATGTAAAGGGAACCAAGAACCACGACTCCCAGAACGTCACTGTTTACCCCCGTGCTGAGGACTCGCTCGTCTTGGGATCTGCTGTCTCCGGAACATCTCAGCTCCCCTACGCGATCTCTATCGCTAACCTCCCCTCCTCCACCTCCGAGGTCTTCGTCGCCATCCAGGGAGCCAACATCTCCTTCACCACTGTTTTCCCCCACCCCGTCAACAAGGAGTTCGAGGCCAAGGTCCTCCTCACACACGGAGTTGACTTCCACGCCTTCATTGCTCACAATGCTTCCGACATCATTGCTGTTGACGTGACCGTGGGAGAGTCCACCACCACCGTTTCCGTTGGTTCGATTACCGACTTCAAGAACTACAACGCCGAGGTGTACCTCTAACGACCACGACGACAAGGTCAACGCTGAGTTCGCCAAGATCAACGTCAAGGAGGAGGAGGTCTCCTTCCACATCCGTATCTCCGCTCGTCGGAGACGACGCCTCCGGACGTTTCTACGTGACTGCTATCGGAAAGGACCAGGCTCTTCTACCCCTCTCCCTCCATCCCCATCCGCGCTGAGTCTTACTCACACGGATTCTGGGCTTACGTCCCCTACTCCTCCTCCGCCCTCGTCTCCACCGACTTCGACACCACCAAGGACCAATCCGTCTTGGTAGACGTGCTGGGATCTGTCTGCTTCGGATGTGGAAGATCTGTTCACGGACAGAAGAGGGTCAACGTTTCCTCCAACGAGCCCTCCTTCGTTCAGTACATCAACCTCAAGGACGACCCTTCCTCCTCCTACCCCTTCGCTTACTTCAACATCTACGACTACCCCTCTGACCTCACCTACGTCCAGGTCGAGTTCGCCTCCTCTGACGTGCAGAGAGTCATCGTCCCTGCCTCTTTCGACCACATCAACGTTGACATCGAGAAGGACTCCATCCTTACCACTGTCTTCCAGCTCTCTACTCCCTCCAACGATTCCGTCATCCTCCTCGACTCCTGTGACGTCGACGCTGCCAAGGCCCAGTACTCTCTCTCGTACGATGGAGACCGCACCAAGAACATTTCTTCCGGGTCGTTCCACCGCCTCGTGCTTGGAGATGATGACAAGATCGGATTCCTTGGAGTCACTACCTCCACCCTTGAAGACGCTCGCTTTCTTCATCCTCTCTGTCTCCGTCCCCCAGTCCTACATCAACATCTCCGCTAACTCCAGCACTGGAGACAAGACTGGAGTGACGATTCTCCCTGGAAACATTGTCGGAGACGCCCTCCAACTCCACTCAACAGAGACCTCTTCGTTGTGTACGAGCTTCTTGTCGCCGAGAACACCGATGAGAACAAGGAGAAGTCCATCTACCCTTGCACCATCCTTCCTCCTTCGAGAAGACTGATGAGTTCGGAGTCCATGTCTCTGAGCACCCCGAGCCCAGACGTCTCTCTCTCGAGAATGTGAAGGCGAACGACAAGGGATACATCGCTGTCGTCCTCGCCAGGGTCTTCAACGTCACCGAGGACAGCCACAAGGAGAACCTCTTTGCCCTTTATGAGCCTGTCCTCGTCACCGGACCCGCAAAGCAGAAGACGACCTCCTCTGGACTTTCCGGAGGTGCTGTTGCTGGAATCGTGATCTCGATCCTCATCGTCCTTGGAGGATCAGGACTGCCTACTACTTCGTTTACAAGAAGAAGCAGATTGGAGGATCCGCCTCCCTACAACCTCCTTGGTTAAACGACCAGTTCTATCTCCCTCCCACTCTCCATCTACCATTCCTCCCCCCATTCTCACCACCTTACTCCACTCGTTCACTTCAACATTCTTCTTCCCCCTGACCTCTCCTTCTCCCTGACCTCTCCTTCTCCCTCCCTCCATTCCCTGGCCGAGCCAGGATCCAATGGCTTGAGTCCCCTTTTCCCTGGGCGCAAGGCTTGGACCGATCGGAGACGTTCGCCTGCTTGGTTGGGTGTCGATCTTCCGTATATGTTTTTTCTTTGCCTTTGTCTTTGTTTTCTTCTGCCCAAAGGATAGTGCTAGACTTGTGTTTCTGCTTGTCTTGTTCTGACTATTTATTCCTTCCCTTCCCCCTATTCCCTCTTGTCTTTTAACTCTTGTAACATGCTGTTTATTCCCTGGATTTGGACATTTGGCTATAGTTCCTCTCTTATTGATTGAACTCTGTTGCTTGATTCGACTCTTCTGGTTGGGAGCGCAGAGGGAAAAAGATAGACCACACGTCTAGCTCTTTGTCCCTCTTCGTACTCGTCCTTCTACTGCTTTGTCGTTGATGCATGTTTAGTTTATCATCTATCGTTGTTTTACTGTTGTTCATTCTATTCTAAAGCACTCCATGTCTTGTTATTTGTAAATGAATTCAATGGTAGTTTATGACGTCCCCTTTCTTTACTCTCTCTTCTTCAACGATCTAGTACATCTCCATCACTTCAACTATACGGGTTGACACAGTCAACGCACAGTTGTTCTATTCTCTCTTGCCTGTTATATATAATCCTTGAACGGTAGCTACATGTTCCTATATTTTTTCCATCTCTTTGTTGTTTTATGCTTCATGTTATGCGTATATATATAAGTTATAATGTAAACATTTTCTGTTTGTACATAATAAACTACGAGTTGCATTTTTTCTCTTATACCTTTCTTATTGATACAGCTGTGAGGAATATATTAGTATGAATGACCATTAGTTGTAATTAAAATCACCCCTTCGGGTTTGTTTATTTCAACCCATTCTTGTACTCCTTTACCCTCTTTTCTAGGAAGTACCGATATGTGACATACCGAGGGGCTTTTCTGTGTCATTTTAATTGACTACCAATTACAGGAAAAGGAACAGACATAAAATGCGCGCATGCTTACACACGCGTTAGTTATACTTTGCCTGCTTCGTTTGGCAGTCCTTATTATTTTCTCTTCTTGCGCTTCATTTTACTTTTATTTTTCGCGCTTCATTTTACTTTTCGCTTGTACCGCAAAATTTTTTATCTTATTCATTACTTTGAATGGATTTCATGTTCGGCCCGTCAAAAATACGAAAATGCAATGGGTTCTTTGCATTTATTAATGCTTCAATATGTCAGCTTCAGATAGTTGCAATAATTTATACACACTTCTGAATTTTTAAATTTTTCTTCATATTATTCAAATATGGAGATATAATTGACTTGAAGCTCCGACTTGAATATGCTATACAGTCCTTTTTTTTCACTATTAGCCCAGCTGTATTTATTTGTTTCTGATATCTGATCTATATAGAATAACACTGTGGCGCTCCTCCCTCTAATTTTCTTACTAAAACCAGCTTGCGTTTGCAGAGTTGCATGTATTCTTGCTATGTGCGATATCCATTTTTCGTGTAAGAGATAATTTGAAACGGAGTATTGTTACAAATGTATTCTTGTATATTTTTATAGCTGGAATGTGGCAAAACCAGTCTTGGAGGCCAATGCCTTCTCACATTCCTATATCACAGCAATCTGGTGGTTCAAATGGGCATTTATGGAAAGCCTCTCAATTGGTACGCAACAAGTCAATTTCTTTGCCTGCATTTGCACAGAAATAATTTAGTCGTGCAATGAATGGCAGATATAACTTTAGTATGATCGTGTGCGCTTATTTATTTTGATTAGTCGCAATCGCAGGAAACTACTCTCAGTCAAATTCTCAGAGGTCAAGGTCGACTATGATGCATTCCCAATCACAGTATTCAGAGGGTGATAGTATGAATGCAGTCAATCAGACCAAACATAAACCTAACGATGTATTATGATCAACAGCGGTATAAACCCCAGTATGGAAGCAACTGGATGCCTGAAGTATAGACAAAGTGTACCTTCATCCAGACCTCATATAACAATAGCAACCGTACATACGACGAACCGATGAAGAGAAATCGCACTATGAATAGTTCGCATTTGCAACCCTCGCACGACATGTACAATAATGGGATGCGAGAAACAATGGCAAAGGCGTTCTTTCTGAAAGATCTCGTAGCGGGAATATTCCAACTTATCAACCAACAAACAAATTTCCCCTCTCGCAGAATTCTAGACACCCATGCCAAACAGGCAGATGAGGAACACTATTTCACTGTCGTAGGTTTCTCTTCGTCGCAGAGTCAAACTATACAATGATTATGATGACGAATATGGAATACCAGATGCTAATAGAGGGGGCGGTTATCAAAAGTGCTGCGATGCACGGAATGGAATGCCACGAATAGCAAGAGACCTCCGTCACGACTTGGGAATCCGAATATGAAAAACACCAGGGGAGGACCAGGAAAACAAGGGAGTAACAACCCCAATGGACCAAAGAAATAGCGGTGGGAGTGGGCATTACAACAACTCTGGCAACGGTAATTACTTCAACCCTCCGGGAGAACCAGCCACAAACTGCGAGCAAGGGTTTTAATGGAGGCGAAAATAAAAACACCATGGTGATAGTAAGCAAGAAAATCCAACGAGAGAAAGTGAGTTAATCGCAGCACAAAAAGAAGAAGATAAGAGGGAACAGGAAAAGAAAGAACAAATTACAATGCAAATGGTGTTGACCAGTTGAAGACGCAAGTGATGACTCAGATAGAGAAAATGGCGTCCACAATGGCAGGAACAGTAGAGCATTCAAACATGAACTCGTTAAGTCTCAAGAACAAGTAAGTTTTGAAATGTCTTTTGCGTGTTCTTCTTGTGGCTATTAGCCGTTTTAACCACGCTTTGATTCTTGTTGTTTTCCTCTACTACGTTGGCGTGTGATTGAGAGTGCATACACTGTGGGGGGTGTTGTACCTTTGCTAGCTACCATTAGTTGTTATAGGTTGAACCTTCTTACTTCCTTCTCCATCCTTAGGTATGATTTTGGCTTGCTTTATCATCGTGAAAATTTGGCCCTTTGTAACGCGTTCCTTCTCCAATTCGTCCACACGCCTTTGCAAAATAACAACCTGATAACCCATTCTTTTTGTTAGCGTACTCAATTCTAAATGCACAGCAATATCCCAAAAAGAACACGCAAAAGACATTTCAAAAGAAACTTACTTGTTCTTTAGAGACTTAACGAGTTCATGTTTGAATGCCTCTACTGTTCCTGCCATTGTGGACGCCATTTTCTCTATCTGAGTCATCACTTGCGTCTTCAACTGGTCAACACAAGCTTGCATTAACATTTGTTCTTTCTTTTCCTGTTTCCCTCTTATCTTCTTCTTTTTGTGCTGCCGATTAACTCACTTTCTCTCGTTGGATTTTTCTTGCTTACTATCACCGTGGTCGTTTTTTTATTTTCGCCTCCATTAAAGCCACTTGCTCGCAGTTTGTGGCTAGCTTTCTCCCGGAGAGGTTGAAGTAATTACCGTTGCCAGAGTTGTTGTAATACCCACACCCACCGCTATTTCTTTGGGGTCCATTGGGGTTGTTACTCCCTTGTTTTTCCTGGTCCTCCCCTGAATTATTTTTCATATTCGGATTCCCAAGTCGTGACGGAGGTCTGCTATTATTCATTGGCATTCCATTCCGTGCATCACCTTTACTTTTGATAACTGTCCCTCTATTACCCCTAGCATCTGGTATTCCATATTCGTCATCATAATCATTGTATGGTTGACTCTGCGACTGTGAAAGAGAAACCTTTGCGACAGTGAAATAGTGTTCCTCATCTGCCTGTTTGGCATGGGTGGTCTAGAATTCTGCGAGAGGGGAAATTTGTTTGTTGGCTGATAAGACGGAATATTCCCGCTACGAGATCTTTCAGAAAGAACGCCTTTGCCATTGTTTTCTCGCATCCCATTATTGTACATGTCGTCTGAGGGTTGCAAATGCGAACTATTCATAGTGCGATTTCTCTTCATCGGTTCGTCGTATGTACGGTTGCTATTGTTATATGAGGGTCTGGATGAAGGTACACTTTGTCTATCGCCAGGCATCAGTTTGCTTTTCCCATACTGGGGTTTATACCGCTGTTGATCATAATACATCATTGGGTTTATGTTTTGGTCTGATTGACTGCATTCCATACTATCACCCTCTGAATACTGTGATTGGGAATGCATCATAGTCGACCTTGACCTCTGAGAATTTGACTGAGAGTAGTTTTGTCCCTGCGATTGCGACTAATCAAAATAAATAAGCGCACACGATCATACTAAAGTTATATCTGCCATTCATTGCACGACTAAATTATTTCTGTGCAAATGCAGGCAAAGAAATTGACTTGTTGCGTACCAATTGAGAGGCTTTCCATAAATGCCCATTTGAACCACCAGATTGCTGTGATATAGGAATGTCTTGAGAAGGCATTGGCCTCCAAGACTGGTTTTGCCACATTCCAGCTATAAAAATATACAAGAATACATTTATATATTAATACTCCGTTTCAAATTATCTCTTACACGAAAAATGGATATCGCGCAGAAATACATGCAACTCTGCAAACGCAAGCTGGTTTTAGTAAGAAAATTAAGGGGGAGAAAAGGGCATACAGTGTTATTCTATATGGATCAGATATCGAAACAAATAAATACAGCTGGGCTAATAGTGAAAAAAAGGACTGTATAGCATATTCAAGTCGGAGCTTCAAGTCAATTATATCTCCATATTTGAATAATATGAAGAAAAAATTTAAAAATTCAGAAGTGTGTATAAATTATTGCAACTATCTGAAGCTGACATATTGAAGCATTAATAAATGCAAAGAACCCATTGCATTTTTCGTATTTTGACGGGCCGAACATGAAATCCATTCAAAGTAATGAATAAGATAAAAATTTTGCGGTACAAGCGAAAAGTAAAATGAAGCGCGAAAA
Source organism: Drosophila quasianomalipes (assembly GCA_035043665.1). Classification (NCBI taxonomy): domain Eukaryota; kingdom Metazoa; phylum Arthropoda; class Insecta; order Diptera; family Drosophilidae; genus Drosophila; species Drosophila quasianomalipes. The sequence goes on along the minus strand of JAWNMU010000266.1, from coordinate 33,668 downwards.
ATAAAAGTAAAATGAAGCGCAGAAGAAAAATAATAAGGACTGCCAAACGAAGCAGGCAAATATAACTAACGCGTGTGTAGCATGCGCGCATTTTATATCTGTTCCTTTTTCCTGTAATTGGTAGTCAATTAAAATGACACAGAAAAGCCCCTCGGTATGTCACATATCGGTACTTCCTAGAAAAGGGTAAAAGAGTACAAGAATGGGTTGAAATAAACAAACCCGAAGGGGGGTGATTTTTAATTACAACTAATGGTCATTCATACTAATATATTCCTCACAGCTGTATCAATAAGAAAGGTATAAGAGAGAAAAAATGCAACTCGTAGTTTATTATGTACAAACAGAAAATGTTTACATTATAACTTATATATATACGCATAACATGAAGCATAAAACAACAAAGAGATGGAAAAATATAGGAACATGTAGCTACCGTTCAAGGATTATATATAACAGGCAAGAGAGAATAGAACAACTGTGCGTTGACTGTGTCAACCCGTATAGTTGAAGTGATGGAGATGTACTAGATCGTTGAAGAAGAGAGAGTAAAGAAAGGGGACGTCATAAACTACCATTGAATTCATTTACAAATAACAAGACATGGAGTGCTTTAGAATAGAATGAACAACAAGTAAACAACGATAGATGATAAACTAAACATGCATCAACGACAAAGCAGTAGAAGGACGAGTACGAAGAGGGACAAAGAGCTAGACTGTGTGGTCTATCTTTTCCCTCTGCGCTCCAACCAGAAGAGTCGAATCAAGCAACAGAGTTCAATCAATAAGAGAGGAACTATAGCCAAATGTCCAAATCCAGGGAATAAACAGCATGTTACAAGAGTTAAAAGACAAGAGGGAATAGGGGGAAGGGAAGGAATAAATAGTCAGAACAAGACAAGCAGAAACACAAGTCTAGCACTATCCTTTGGGCGAAGAAAACAAAGACAAAGGCAAAGAAAAAACATATACGGAAGATCGACACCCAACCAAGCAGGCGAACGTCTCCGATCGGTCCAAGCCTTGCGCCCAGGGAAAAGGGGACTCAAGCCATTGGATCCTGGCTCGGCCAGGGAATGGAGGGAGGGAGAAGGAGAGGTCAGGGAGAAGGAGAGGTCAGGGGGAAGAAGAATGTTGAAGTGAACGAGTGGAGTAAGGTGGTGAGAATGGGGGGAGGAATGGTAGATGGAGAGTGGGAGGGAGATAGAACTGGTCGTTTAACCAAGGAGGTTGTAGGAGGCGGATCCTCCAATCTGCTTCTTCTTGTAAACGAAGTAGTAGGCAGCTCCTGATCCTCCAAGGACGATGAGGATCGAGATCACGATTCCAGCAACAGCACCTCCGGAAAGTCCAGAGGAGGTCGTCTTCTGCTTTGCGGGTCCGGTGACGAGGACAGGCTCATAAAGGGCAAAGAGGTTCTCCTTGTGGCTGTCCTCGGTGACGTTGAAGACCCTGGCGAGGACGACAGCGATGTATCCCTTGTCGTTCGCCTTCACATTCTCGAGAGAGAGACGTCTGGGCTCGGGGTGCTCAGAGACATGGACTCCGAACTCATCAGTCTTCTCGAAGGAGGAAAGGATGGTGCAAGGGTAGATGGACTTCTCCTTGTTCTCATCGGTGTTCTCGGCGACAAGAAGCTCGTACACAACGAAGAGGTCTCTGTTGGTGGAGTTGAGGGCGTCTCCGACAATGTTTCCAGGGAGAATCGTCACTCCAGTCTTGTCTCCAGTGCTGGAGTTAGCGGAGATGTTGATGTAGGACTGGGGGACGGAGACAGAGAGGGTGAAGAAAGCAGCGTCTTCAAGGGTGGAGGTAGTGACTCCAAGGAATCCGATCTTGTCATCATCTCCAAGCACGAGGCGGTGGAACGACCCGGAAGAAATGTTCTTGGTGCGGTCTCCATCGTACGAGAGAGAGTACTGGGCCTTGGCAGCGTCGACGTCACAGGAGTCGAGGAGGATGACGGAATCGTTGGAGGGAGTAGAGAGCTGGAAGACAGTGGTAAGGATGGAGTCCTTCTCGATGTCAACGTTGATGTGGTCGAAAGAGGCAGGGACGATGACTCTCTGCACGTCAGAGGAGGCGAACTCGACCTGGACGTAGGTGAGGTCAGAGGGGTAGTCGTAGATGTTGAAGTAAGCGAAGGGGTAGGAGGAGGAAGGGTCGTCCTTGAGGTTGATGTACTGAACGAAGGAGGGCTCGTTGGAGGAAACGTTGACCCTCTTCTGTCCGTGAACAGATCTTCCACATCCGAAGCAGACAGATCCCAGCACGTCTACCAAGACGGATTGGTCCTTGGTGGTGTCGAAGTCGGTGGAGACGAGGGCGGAGGAGGAGTAGGGGACGTAAGCCCAGAATCCGTGTGAGTAAGACTCAGCGCGGATGGGGATGGAGGGAGAGGGTAGAAGAGCTGGTCCTTTCCGATAGCAGTCACGTAGAAACGTCCGGAGGCGTCGTCTCCGACAGCGGAGATACGGATGTGGAAGGAGACCTCCTCCTCCTTGACGTTGATCTTGGCGAACTCAGCGTTGACCTTGTCGTCGTGGTCGTTAGAGGGGTACACCTCGGCGTTGTAGTTCTTGAAGTCGGTAATCGAACCAACGGAAACGGTGGTGGTGGACTCTCCCACGGTCACGTCAACAGCAATGATGTCGGAAGCATTGTGAGCAATGAAGGCGTGGAAGTCAACTCCGTGTGTGAGGAGGACCTTGGCCTCGAACTCCTTGTTGACGGGGTGGGGGAAAACAGTGGTGAAGGAGATGTTGGCTCCCTGGATGGCGACGAAGACCTCGGAGGTGGAGGAGGGGAGGTTAGCGATAGAGATCGCGTAGGGGAGCTGAGATGTTCCGGAGACAGCAGATCCCAAGACGAGCGAGTCCTCAGCACGGGGGTAAACAGTGACGTTCTGGGAGTCGTGGTTCTTGGTTCCCTTTACATCGAAATAGTTAGCGGTGTGAGAAATGTCGAGGGAGAAGGAGGAGGCGGTCGTGGGAGTGGGGGCAATGGGGAGGAATCCGAGGGCGTAGCTGATGTACTCAACCTTGCTGTTGTGGATGGGGACGGGGACTCCGAAGGGGGCGCGAGGGACGGCGGTGAGGGAGTTAGAGGAGGTAACAGCGAGGACGTAGTAAGTAGGAGCAATGCTGACGTAGAGCACGTTGTTGTCGTGAGTTCCCTTGATGGAGATGGAGTGGGCTCCGGGAACAAAGGTGAGGTCGCAGGTGATGGAGGGAACAGCGGAGAGAGAGGAAGTGCACTCGTCAGCGGTGGGAATGGTGCGGGCGAGGGATACTCCGAAGGGGTCAAGGTTCAGAGACCCTGCGACCTGGGTGATCGTAGCATTGAACTCAATGTCTCCTCCGTTGTGGGAGAGGTAGAAGGCCTTGGTCTTTCCTCCAGTAGAGACCACGTTAGTGGGCACAAACACGGGCTCAGCTCCCCTAGAGACGGAAAGGAAAGCAGTAGAGAAGACGGCGTTGGTGAAGTGGAAGGAGTTCTCGCAGTTGGAGAGAGAGACGGTGTAGGCGGCGTTCTCGGCGAGGACGACAGTGGCGCTTCCGTAGGAAACAAGGTGGGAAGAGGAGAAGTTAGTAACATTGTTGTCACCGCTGAAGATGTTGACGGCGACGCATCCTGAGAGGACGTCAACGGCGAAGGTGTACTCTCCGGTGGTGGTGGAGGTGAAATTCAGCACTGAGGTCTCAGTGTATGAAAGCTTGGCGACGTAGGGGATAGAGAGAGCGAGGGCGGGGTTGTAGAATGAGACGGTCACGGCGAGGGGTCCGTCGTTGTCAGTGAAGGAGAAATAGACCTTGGGAATCACAGACTTGTTGAAGAGGGTGGAGAGGGAATCGTCGTAGAGGTAGGCCTGTCTATCAACAGCACAATCAGCCTCAGTCTCGTAGATCTTGATCTTCAAGGGGTTAGTCACGGAGTTTCTGGAGGCAGCGAGGTCGGTGACGGCCAAGGCGAACTCAACTCTCTCCTCAGGGACAGTGGAGAAGTAGCATCTCTTGGAGAGTCCCTCGTCTCCGAAGGAAGAGACGACCACGGGGACGTCGGGGGTAACCTCAGTCACAATGGCGAGCGCGGGGGCCTCAGCAACACTTACCGCCTCAGTCACATAGAGGGAGAAGGAGAGGGGGGACGAGTTTGCGTTGGTCACGGCGAGGGAAACATTCTTGGGGGTGGAGGAGGAGGCTCCGTCAACCTGCAACTTCACGAGAGAGAAGTAAGCGTTGGTGCTGTTGGAGATCACGGTCACAGGGGTGGAGACCTGGACGGCTCCTTCGGTTCCGATGTAGTTGGTGAGAGAGATGTAGACAAAGGGGGCGGTTGCGGTGTAGGTGTAGTCCTCAGAAGTACCAGACACAGCGTTTCCCTTCACCGACAATCCAGCAGCGTGAACAGCCTAGGAAGGTGAACATGTTGCATACACAATAGAGAGGTGGTATTAGGAACTGGAAATATATGGGGAATAGACGTACATTCTTGGGACAACTTCAAATTGTAATTAATTGCTATTCGCATGTGTGGGAGTGACCACAAGCCGATGATAATAACACTTTATACAGAAAATAGACGGAAGTTTGGTATCGCGCATTCATAGATACAGCAAACGGTGTAAATGTGTTGTGCCGTGTGTTGTAACTTTCCCGAAGAAATATTTACATTCTACTAGAAAGTATAAGTTTTGATAAAATAGCTCGCAGAGAGGAAAACAATAAAAAGCATATTTACTTACCGAAAAGAGTGCCAAAAGGCACAAAGCAACCAGGACAAGAACGGAGCTCATTCAGTTACTAGAATATGTAGTGGAGATAGAATATAAATAAGCTATTAGCCACGAATGAACGATGATCACGCGATTTAAATTGTAGGTTGGGCGGATGGATAAAAAAGTGCGTAGAAGTGCGCTTGTATTGGAAACAACGGTGCACGTCCGTACTAACTAGTGGGAGTGCATTTACTGAGACTGTATGCGTTCTTTTGTGTTATACTTTGTGATTATTATACAGAGAGTGAGTTTTTGTTGTTTCTCATGAAGTATTATTCCTATATTTGCCCTAGATGAGATGAATCTGTTGCAAATATGACGGGGAAAATATCAACGAGTCCTGATCATATAATTGACAAATAGACGCGTGGAACCAATTGATAGTGTTATGATAAGATATTCTTGTGAGGGATGAATTTGAATGAAACACTAAAAAAAATGAACTGCAAAATGCATTGTTTATTGATTGACCTCGTTAAGTTCATTGCATTTATCCGTCGTGAATATGATAACTCATATTTCATATGAAAATCTAGAATAAGAAGTAACTCCAGAAGTGTATGGAAAGAAGCATTTATTTGGGAACAAATTGATAGTATATTCAGTTTAAGCCACAGAAACATAACAAAAGGCTTTGTATTTATTCAGACTGTACTTCTAATATCAATGCATACACTATCGGGCTAGAAGTCCAGTTGGGCTTCATCTGACTGGCAAGTGAGTCATGTTTTTTTTTTCGTTCTTAACAGGCAGTTTATTGAAAATACAAACATTAAAAAAAAATTTAAAAAATAATAATAATAAAAAAGCAAATAACTCGACAACGTCACAATTTATTACTCCGCAGAATTGAATAAATGAGTACGAGTTGCCTTGACGGGCTGAAATAAAAAAGACGAGGCAGCTACCCAAATACAAAAAAAAAATCTTGACTGGCATATTTATTTAAAACAAAACACAGAATAAACTGTCCCTCAGAACTCCATTGCGTAATACTCCCCTAAAAAAACTGAAGAGTATAGACTGCCTTGATGGGCCACAATAAACGAACAAGAGGCAATTCTGGAGCGCATACATCGAAGATATGGAAAAATACCTCAAAACGCGAAGAACTGAGCTTGGCCTCACCCCAGAGCAATGTTTAAAGAAGTGATCTAACCCGGGTGTTCGACTGTCAGTCCTAGTGGGCTGCCTCGAACACGTGGGAAAAAGAAGGCGCCAGGAGACCCCATATGACAGACTCGCACCACTGAAGATCGGTGGCGAAGTCTACATCAAGAGCTTTGATATAAATTTATAAATATATATACTGCTACCTAAAAACTTCATCGTGTAGTACTTTTCCAAACTAAAAATGTACGGACCGACTTGATGGAGTTCATTAAAATTAGCAGGTTAGAAAAGAATCACTATCGAGGGGCACTTGTAGCAACACACAGAAGCCATACATGTGCGAACTAGAAATACCCTAGTCACATTAAACAATAACTAAATGGATAGGTTTCAAAAGACGATGAGATGCCATATAGCCAGCCAGCAAAGCGAAGAAAACAAGCAAGCGAATAAGAAGACAGACAGATGCTGACGCGAGCAAATAAACAACAGATCAGTTCAGAAACAAACGATTAATCATAGCATATGCATACGCACAACCATTCTATATATAGAGTAGTATGAAGACAAGCATGGGCCTTAGTGAAAAGTGACATTTCCAAAACAAGACATATTCAGAGACAACCGTGAAGGGGAATTCGAGATTCGCATGTTGGAGTGATGTCCATGAGTCCAATATAAATGAGAAACTAGTAACGTGGCAGTAGCAAACAATATAAACAAACTAACGCATAGCTGATTGTGCATTTATGCAAATGGTAGGCTGGGGGAGGAAGAAGATGCAACTATGAAAGGCACTAGGATACACAACAGAGCATTTACATAAAACAAAATTAAGAACAAACTTTGATAAAACAAATCATAGCTACAAAACACGAAAAATTCCCGACGAAGCATAAGAAGCAACAAACTCTAGGGTCCACATCTCCGTATCGCTTCAATCTCTTCCTTCTCTCTGTTTTTCCCTTAGAATCCTGTACTGCGCACGTCATTCAAAGAATGAATACTTCCCGATCTCCGTCACCTCTCACTCATGCTTTTAACCCCTAGCGTCATCAACTTTCCATGGTAGAAAGCCCATCAAACAATTTGATAGAAGGCACAGAGGCGGAGAAATATGCCATACAGCCATCTCTCACCTCCTCCACTGTGGGGGACAGCCACATAGCACGGATGGAGCTCCGCAGAATGAATCCACCTCCTGAGTCAATCGAAAAGCATCAGGGACTGATAGAAGAGTCGATGACTCTCTATTCTGGGAAAGAACACCCAGGGCAGAAATTCCTAATGCTTCTTTAAAAATGTCCATGATGAAGGAAGAAATCGTGCATGCTTAGTGCAGTTAAGATTACGAACGTATGAAAGTGGGTGAGCTCACGTCCTTTATGTTTTTACCTCCTTCTATGTATATTATAACATGAATTTTCGTGCGAATCTTCACAAAACCTATTTGGTGTGACTAATTTTGAGTAAGAACGTGTCCAGTTTCTACCAGCACGCGTATGTTTTTTTTGTCGACAGTTTTATCTAAAAAAAAAAAAAAAAAAAAAAAAAATCCCACTGACGTCACTACTCAGAAAAAAACAGAAGAGTACGAACTGTCTTCATAGGCTACCATGGACGAACAAGGGGCAACTACCCAAGGAAACAGGGAAACTCTACAGTCATCGCATGTAACGCTTACACATGAGAATCAAAACAAACGGAAAACATGCACAGAGTAAACATATTTATAAAAAATGCAGAATATAGCGTATTTGATGGAGACAAAGACGTGTGGCATCATGAGCTCACGATCATATTAATTATGGTAGAAATTATATGTGGATGGTGGGCTCAGCCTTCTAAATTCGAATGCAGTATTAGATAAACAGTACAAGTATCATATATGTAAGAGGCACAGCAGTGAGGTGTGAAAAGGCAGAAGAGGCAGCCGTTATGCCCATCTACCAGGCATATGTCCTCTCCACCTAGAACCCGATGTGATTCGCCAACCATTTCATGAAGCCTCCTCCCTCTGCTAGTTCGTATCTTCTGCGGATGGTCTTAGTGAAGATTTCGCAGTAAATGATGAGGACGAGCCAAGCCAAGAGGATGCAGCACCAGATGGGGGGTAGAAGGGTCTGAAGAGGAAGCCCTTGTAGTTCATCACGGGAGTGTAGATGAATAACACAACAAGCCCGATCTCGACCAGCACTGATACGTTGAGAGCCATGTTGTTAAAGATTCCGTGCTGGAGAATTGACATCTTCTTTGTCTTACACATGAAGATGTGCATCATCTGGCAACCCACGATCATCATCCAGTAAGCGCACTGTGCCTGGAGAGGATGTACAGCTGTTGCTCAGCGTTGTAGAACTCTTCCGTTCGAGATAAAGTCTGGCGCCCCTCCTTGAAGTGGTGGACAGCAGCCATAAGGAGGTCTGAGATAGCAATACCTTCGTGAATCCATACAAAGAAGTACGCTGTGAAGCAGAGGATGGCCTCGAGAGCTCCCACCTGGAGGTAGCAGTAGTTGATGGTGCGAAAGGTGATCAGTCTGTCCATGTTCACGTTGCGAGGAGGCTTATTCATCACATCAGCCTCTCCTGATTCATAGGCTAGAGCAACAGCGGGGAGGAACTCAGTTCCACAGTCAACGGCGACGACGGACACAGTTCCGACGGGCATGGGGATTGAGAAGATCGTCCAAACGATGACAGGCATAGTCTCAGCCCAAAGGTGGGCCACCACGTATGCAACGATCTTGGTCAGGTTATCGAATAGCAAACGCCCCTGTCTGATTCCGTTCACGATAGAGGAGAAGTCGTCGTCGAGCAGGATAATGTCTCCGGCCTCACGAGCAACGTCGGATCCAGAGATTCCCATCGCCACTCCGATGTCGGCCTGGCGAAGAGCGGGGGAGTCGTTCACTCCGTCTCCAGTCACACACACAATGTGTCCGAGGCGCTGCAAGTTCTCCACGATCTCCAACTTCTGCTGAGGGGTCGTACGCGAAAACACGATCTCAGCCTTGCCGAGGGTGTAGTCCCAGTCGTCTTGGGTGTAGCTCAGGAGCTGAGGACCAGTCACCACAATCGCATTCGCAACCACGGTGTCTGTTCCCACGTCCACCTCTCCGTCGTCACTGCTGCAATCCTCGTCCTCATCTCCATTCTTGTCCGCAACATCCACACTGTTCTTATCTTTTCTGAGGTTTGCGATGGTTCTCTTTGCGTGAATTTCATCGTCTGTGAACCCGGTGATGATTCCCACTTGTCTCGCAATGGCCTTGGCGGTGAGGGGGTGGTCCCCAGTCACCATCACTACCTTCACTCCTGCAGACCTACAGTCCTTTACAGCCCCAGGGACCGAGAGCTTCGGAGGGTCCTCAAGCGCAGACAATCCCACGAAGGTAAATCCAGTGAGGGGGACATCGTCGTTTGTGTAGGTCATCGGGATATCGGCTCCCGTGTCGTTCAGGTAGCCGAACCCCTCCTCAGCAGTGTTCTTGTTCTGATCTTCGTCCATGATAGGCCTGGAGGTCTCAAACTCTAAGTAAGCGCAGCCGATGACTCTCATTCCGTCCTGAGCAAAGGTGGAGTAAGCGGTATGGAATTGGTCCTTGAAGAGATCGTCAATGGGGTTGACCTTTCCCTTGTAGAGGAAGGAGGAGGACCTACCCAAGATCACCTCGGAGCGCTCCTTTCATGAAGATATAAGTCTTCTTCGAGTTCGCAGGACGAGCGAAAGCGACTGCGTACTTGTTCACGGAGTTGAAGGGGACCATTGAGACGAGGGGGAACTTGTAGCGGAGGAGCTCCACCGACTGGCGACACACCACAAAGTTAAACATTGCCTTATCAGATGGTTCCCCGATCACTTCCCTCTCCTTGTCCGTTTTCACTTGTTTCTGGAATTCATCATGCGAGATCCGGCATCTGCTCTAAACCATAGGTGTGCATTCGCCTCAGCTTTATAGCCTCGTCCTCCGATGGCACCTGCTCATCCGCGAATCTGGACTCATTGCAGATGGACATGATGATCTCCATAGTAGAGAGCGTATGGTCGACCCTCTCCTCCTTTGAGATACGGAACTCCCCGTCGACGTCATCACGGGATGTGCTCTTACCAGAGAAGGAATGCTGCTTCGTAGTTGATCTCTTCACTGACGTCTCTCTCACACTCGTCCAGTCCACCGCGGAAGCATTCGATTCCTGGTTCGTGCTGAAAGGGGTCTTTTCGACGTGGGGTAGGGGGTCGAGCTTCGAGCGGATAAGGAAGGCAGGGAGATGGGAGTGGGCGAAGTCAGCGGAGGTGGTGTTGAGGTCGAACCAGAGCTGTCTCACGGTCATCTTGTTCTGCGTCAGAGTTCCTGTCTTGTCGGTTGCGATCACCGAGGCAGCTCCCAGGGTCTCGATGTTGTTGAGTTCCTTCACGTACACGTTGCAGGCGATGAGTCTCTTAGCGACGGCAACCATCGAGGTCATAACGGTAGAAGGCAAACCCTGGGGATGTTTCCAACAATGATCACAACGAAGCAGTAAGTGAAGGCAGTAACGAAATCAAACTTCCTTGCCATTCCGATGCAGAAGAGGATGACTCCTGGGTGAGGGCGAAGATAGTGAGGAAGATGACGAGGCGTTCGATTTCTTTCTGGAGACGAGACTTAGATGCGGAGACTCTCTTGGTAAGGCGAGCAATCGATCCGATCATGGAGAGGTCAGCTGTCGCGAACACTACTCCGTACGCCTCCCTCCGTCACGTTACATCCTGAGAATGCGATGTTCTTTGCGTCGTTCAACACGATAGGAGCTACGGAGGGGGAGCGTCAGGAGTGGCCAAGACATCTTCGCATCCTTCCTCTGCCTCTTCTCCTATTTCAATCAGTCTATGCGAGCTCCCCTTCTTGTAGCTCTCCGTCGTAATCCATGAGGCTAACAACTTCGGTGAGGTCAGTATAATTTTCTCTCTTGGGAAGTGGATGCTCTGCGTATCAGTAGTCGAAGAGACGCTACCTGGGTAAGACTCTTGTGCTGCGTATACGTCGATGGAACATTCGATAGGGAGGGACTCTCCGGTGACTGAAGGAGGCATCCACCTTCAATCCAGACACAGAAAACAAACGTACATCTGCAGGGACTTGATCTCCGGTGTGGAGGCGGATGACGTCCCCAGGGACGATGAGGGAGGGATCCATTTGAGACAAAACACCTTCTTATGACGAAGCACTTCTTGGGGACCATGGAAGCGAAGGACCCCATCTCAGAAGAAGAACGACCTTCCTCGATGAAGGCGAAAGTGCAGGTGAAGAAGACGACGCAAAACAACACGATGCAGAGGTACTGGTTCTGCTTGTTGCTGGTGTCGACAGCGTACATGATGCCTGCAAGGACAGCTGCGACAATGATTGAGAGGATGAAAGGGTCAGTGTACTTCTCCAAGTACTTGATAATAATAGGGGTTTCGTGGAACTCTGTCATCTTGCTGAGCCCAAACACCTTTAGCCTCTCTTGCGCTTCGATTTGGCTCAGTCCCTTCGACAACAGGGCGTTTTGTTCATTGACAGAGACGTCGAAGCTGATCTGGATATCCTGAATCGAGAGAAGGTGACACTTGCTGATTAAATGTTGATCCTGCATCTCCTGCAACTCACACTGATGAAGGCCTCTCTCCATGAAAAGCTTGCTCAGAATCAGTTACGTTGGTTCCTTCTCAGCATTTTCTCATACTCTTATGTTTGGCGTGAAATATAAAGACACAAAAACAGACAGAAAATGATATTAGTAATTATACCCAAAGAGAGTCCATATTACAAAAATGGTATCGCATATGTTTTTTATGTTGGATGTCCATTGTTCAGAGTTGAATTATTTCTCCAAATACAATTCAAATTGAGAATTCGACTCAACGAGCCATATAATACAGAATGCAAACCGATGACCAGTTTTATATGTAAATCCCACTAAAAGACTAGGGATTTACACTCCTGTTTCTGTCGAAAAAATGATAGAGCGCTCTAATCTCATCCCCTATTTTCTGTTTGACTGTAAAATGATACAGTCAAAAAAGAGTAGTTAAACGCAGTCTTGACTCGAGGCCAAAAGTACCTGTCACGACTTTTTTGAAACTCCCATTCCTATCAAATTGAGAGAACAACAACTGTACTTCGTTTTTTACGTTTAATACTAAACTAGTTCTCTAATTAAAAATATGTCACGTCTGAATAAATATTATTTTAACTAAATAAGTGACGTTTAGTGAAAATTATGTTTTATTTTCACTCTGTATTTTCACTTCTAACTTACAACTGTGGAATGACATCAAACTTTACAAAGAACGGTAAAAACATGGTAATACAGCGTAATCGTAATCGTCAACCACCAAGTCTCGATCACCGTGCAAAACGACATCTAACAGACCAAGAAAGAAGAGGTCTTATTTCGTTTATTCGTGAGGGTAATACTCACGTTGCTGCGGCTGGAAAGTCTCGATGTTTCGATCAGCACTGTAACTTAGGCTTGTAAGGCGACAAGGGGACACCCAAGCTCTTTGGCGAAAGTACACGTGACCAAACACCGTGAAGATAAATGGTCGCGTGCGTTTGTTGCTCCTAGCCAAGGTTAGGAGGGTTCCTCTACTATCGACCTCGTCCGCAGTACTTAAGAAGGAGACAGATTCAAGTTCACCCGACCACTGTAGCCAGATGCCTACAAAAGAACCGTTTCCATTATGGAAAGTCAACGGTGAAGTCCCATATGTGGTTCTCCGACGACACTCGCAGACAAAGCAAAGAATTTGCGAAATGGTACGTGAGGGAGAAAAAAACTACTGCATTATTCATTCACATTGCATGAATCGGAATTTAGGTGTGGGTCAACCAAGCCATACGGCTGGTTTGAAGTCGGTGGCCATAGACATGTTGAAGCAGAATAACAACATTCCCAACGTAAGCCTCATATCTCCGCTATCACCAGAGATCGCGTTTTGACGCACACTACTCACAGTGGTGGCACAAACGGTGAGAAGTTCATAGCTTTCCTCAGACAGTTGATGAGCTGCTACTCAAGTAGTGAATGCCTTAGCTGAACACAAGAAGGTGTACTTGGTCATGGACAACTGCCCTATCCACAAGACTAGGGTTGTGCAAGACTACATCGCGGGTATCCCTGGGGTGGAGTGCCAGTACCTGCCCCCCTACTCCCCATTCCTCAACCCCATCGAGCTGTTTTTCAACTTTTTGAAGCACAAATTCTTCATGGCACCGATCACCAACATGGGTGGTGTCACTAACTTCATCAACAGCAGTGTCCATGACTTTCCCGTCCAAAATATCCCCGGCTATTACGATCACACGGACACTTTCCTCCGAAGGTGCATTCGCGGAGAAGGAATTTAACAAGAACGTGTTTTACTAATTATTTTCCAATACGCATTCAATAAAACACTGTTTACTACAACTATACTATAGAGATATAGTGGGTTTTGGCAACTCTGAGATATCGTATTTTTGCCACTCATACCCCCTTAATATTCGATCTGGGCATTTCTTTGCAACATGTAATATTTCATTGCTGCAACCGCAAGAAAAACATACAAGGCAACATGTGCGTTTGGCGCCCCACAACTGCAACGAGACGGATACAAAAGTTTATTAGTGATTATGATCATCTAAGTTGAAAAAAACAGTTCATTTTCTCACGTAGGAATTGAACCCAAACCCTCGCCTACCAGTAGCGCGAACTATTTTTGAGCGCAATCTCTGTGTTTTTATCAAGATTTTTAAAACGTAGTGCTCGCTTTCACCGACATCTGGCATTATGATATTTGTGATTTTGTGCATTCCAGCTGAGCTGCTTAAAATTATGGTTCTCTTGAACGTCTTAAACTCCATTCTACACCTATTGTACTGGCCAATTGTATATATTTTGAAATCCATTAATAAAATATACATCAAAAAGTGTATCTCTATTTTTTTTTATAATGCAAACATTTGCAGGAAAAAATGCCTCTTGAAATCAAGTGTTTTAATTGAATGCATCTGCAATAGGAGGCGATACTTCGCTGTGCAAGAACTGGGGTACGAACCATTCAGAAGACGAGGTTACTTTATAGAACTGATGTAAATGGAGCCTTTGGCAAATGTTCTTAAGCTCAGAAGTGCAAAAAGTGAATAGTTCATTTGCAGACAAGATTGCACAAATACCCTATCCATAAAGGGAAAGGCAACGTTGATGTCAATGCTCTCCCCAGGATGAAATACAGGAAGCATAGAGGAGAGGAATTTTCTAAAACACGTGCGCTTACTGCGCTCCCACGTACATAAAAAATAAGAAACGAAGACCTGTGAGTAAATGATTGCAGCAACAGACTCTATGCAAAGGCACAGCCTTAGAAGATTGCAGAAACAAATAATGATGAAAGAAGGAACTCAGGTCAAGTTGCAAGAAAGACATACACGAACAAAGCTGAAAAAAAAATAGGTTGGCATATAGGGCGAACAATGCGTTGGGCGCGTAAATAAATAAAACATAAGTGAACAAATAAAAAAAGGGGAGGAAGTGAGGAGAGGGAGACGCAAACAATTAAGTGTACTTGACTAAAGGGGACGTTAAAATCTACGCAGGACAAATGTTGCATGAAGGAGGGTGAGAGCTCTAGTTGTTGAGGGCTCGGGAAGCAGAGGGGAGACGTGGCGAGGAGGGAGGGACGTGAAGATGTAAATGAGGTAGACATAAAAAAGGACTGAGGGGGAGCAGATGAGAAGGAAGAGGAGGAGGGAGAGGAAGAAAGGGAAAAGAGAAGGGAAGGAAGGGAAAGGATGAAGGGAGTGAGGGAGTGCGGATGAGCGTCAGGAAGCTATGGATATAGCTTGAGTGTGGATATGTAGATGTGTGCGCCTCAGAAGTAGTCCTTAGTGACAAGTCTGGGGACGATGCACATAGCCATGAGTTCTTGGAAGAGAAGCTTACAGGCGTAGGCATGTCGATCCTACTACAGTTCCCCTCCTCCTCCTGAGGTCCTTCCTCCCTTCCTTCCCTCTCCGTAGATCAGGAGGCCGCTGGTACACTTGTCGCTACCTGAACTCCTGCTTGAAGGAGATGTCTGCGCCGAGCGAGTGAGTCCGCCACTCCTCGCACACAAACACGGAGTGTTTGTCTGAGCCAAGGAACAGGACGGCCGCTGAAGCGAGCACATGGTTCCGTGGGAAATCACAGCAGTCTCGCTCCTCCATCTTCCGAAACGGAGGTCCTCCCTCCCTACTCCTTCCCTCCATAGGTTGCTCGAGACAACGACTGAAGAGGTCCTCTGGCTCTAGCGTGTGACCTTGCTGTCAACCAAGTGCTTAAGACTGAGCACGTGAAACGTAAGAGGAAGGGTGGGTGGAGAGGAAGAGGATGATGAAGGCGGAAGGCGAAGATGAAAGGTGAAGATAAGGCAAAGATGGAAGAGGAACATGAAGGTGATGGCATTGAGAGAACAAAGGGGTGGTGTTGGGAAAATGGGGAAAAAAAAAAGAAAAATAAAATAAAATAAAATAAACGAGAAGAAGAAAACAACATTGAAGAGATAGAGTGGGAGAGAGAGGGAATGTTAGAAGTGAAAAAGGAAAAGTGAAATGTTAAGAAGCGCAGTGAAAGGACAGGTACCGAAAGGGTGAAATAGGCAGAATAGATAACAAGAGGAAGGCTGGAGAAGAGACGAACAGACTAGGGAATAGGCAGGAAGATGCAAGAGAGAAGATGGCAGAGAAGGGGAAAGCGAGAAGGAGAAAGGAGAAGGGAGAAAGGAGGCATATTGTTACCGTTGGTAGAAAGTGGGTCCGGAAGAAGATGGGAGCGTCGAGGCGGAGACCAGTGAATCCCGAGAAGAGGACTTCGTTTCCTCGTTTTTGGTATCCTGTGTCGTGGAGTTCCTGCTGATGCTGCTGACCTTGATGTCTCGTGAAGGGGAGTGGCCATTCCTCTGTGTCCCGTGAGAGCAGCCACCCTCTCCCAGAAGACATTCAATCAAGTGACCGACCGCCGGTCGAGAGGGAACAGGTGGGGGTTGATGAGCGATGATCGGGAGTGATTCCTATCAAGACGAAGGGCGAGGGAAAAGGGGAAGAGAGGAAGAGAGGAAGTAGAGGAAGAGGGGGCAGAAAACGGCGAACAACATGTCGAAAGCGGGGCAAAGGGAGGGGGGAAACGGGGAATGAGGTGAGAGAGAGAAAAGGAAAAGGGTGAGTTTAGTTAGGAGAAGGAAAGGAAAGTGTAGATACACGATAGAGGGTGTGTGTGTGTGTGTGTGTGTGTGTGTGTGTGTGTGTAGATGTGCATGTGTATTCGTGTAAAGTGGTATGTATATGTGGCAGGCGAGTGGTACCTTCTCTGCTGAAGGGCATGTCCTCCTGTTCTATAGAACATTCCACAAGTACCCTTCTGTCCAGATGATATGAACTTGACTTATTTGAGGAACCTGGAGGGAGGAGAAAGGGTGAGAGCGACAGAAGGAGAGAGCGAGAGAGCAAGAGAGCAGAGAGAAGAGGGAGAGAAACGTGGAGAATAAGTAAAGAACAAGAAGTAATTAAGCAAAGATGTTGCGAACCTAGTTACACGTGTGTGCATGTGTGCATGTGTGTGTGTGTGTTACATGGCTCATATAATATATAACGCTATGTGTTTCTGATCATGCCCTCTACATTACAGGTGTGTAATGTGTGTGATATAGTGTATCAGTGTGTGAAGAGGACACTTCTTACCCTGATGCTTCTGAACCTAGTCTTGATGAACTTTCCTCCGTCGGTGTTGCGGAGGACTGAGACCAAGTCAGACATCTGCCTTCACTTCCTCTCAGGAACACACTGGAATCTCTCTTCGATCAGAGGACAGTCCATCCTCTGGAAGCAAGAGTACTGTTGGCAGAGAGAAAGGGAGATCTTTCCCACGATGGCGTCTCCTCCCCTCAGCTTCACTCCGGGGTACCAGTCCACTACACATCGAGCTTCGTGTAATCACTGAGCTTTAGATTGAGTGAGAACGAGGCCCTCAATAGTCTCGATGGCGAGGCGGTCCTTAGACCTCGGTCTGGTAACAGCGGAAGAACATGGACCTATACATTCCTCTCTCGATTGCGTTTTGTTCAGGTGACAGAGCCTCCGACAGCTCCGGTGTAGCATCCAATAGCCACGACGGCCATGGTTCCAGCTGGGAGCTCTTCGAAGCGGAGGCATTTGAGTGCCTGCTCACCACGAGGGCTTGGGGTAGTAGAAGACGTGAGCGAGGGTATCGATTCTCTTGTTGAAGTTATTACGTACACTCCCATTGCCTGCTTACCCATGGCAGACTGGTATGTGTTTCTGGGGGACTGGTTGTGGTCGGGGAAGGGGGACGATTGACTACGACCCAAGAATCATCGAGGGTGGATCTCACAATGGGTGTAGGGCACCAGGAGAGAGGAATCCAACTCCGTGGTCTCTGGAAGAAATCTCCAGCGGCCGGGATGAGTTCGCGAGCTCTCCCGCGAGTTGAGTCTGAATACCATCGTCCCTCTCCGAGGTACCTCTGCGTGTTTCTGGAACTAGTCTCCAAGTACTCCTTTACTCTCTTGTTTTCATATAGATACCGTACCCGCAAAGAAATCTCCACCGTACTGCAAGCATCGCAGTCTCTTCCTCCAACGCCCAGAGATACTCGACGTACTCTCTCTTCACAAGGTCATGAAGTTTAGCTTTCCTATTCTCACCTGCCTCAACACGAACCTGTCGAGGAGGATGCGGTGGTCCTGGACGACGAGGAGAGGACGGATCACTTCCGGCGTCAGAGTACATGTTCTGACTTCTGTCCTCCACCTCACAAACACGATCGAGATCTCGTATTACGAGGCCGTTTCTAAGTATGCTCTTCAGTTGCTGACGAGTTGAAAGGATTGGACACAAACCTGAACGACACCCATCATCCACCATCACCTTAGTGCTGGTGTGAGGGAGTCGGGGTTCACAAAGGACAGAGACTCCATCTCGGTGTGTTTTCAGGGGATAGCGAGGATGTTCTGGAAAGACCTTCCAACGGAGATAGGGAGAGAGGCATGTTCTTCACGATCTCACACTCTGTCCTCGGGAGTTTCTCGGATGCAGCACCATTCCCCACTGAGTGTTGTGCAGCTGGCGGGGCTTTGCGAGCTTTCCGTCCTTTCCGACGGTTGAGTTTGATCTACGGAGGTGGGAGAGGGAGGCAGCAAGGAATGGTTTGAGCACCTGCAGAGCGCCGGTCTTGGATGCAGCCCTTCCTCTGGACGGTCCAGTTTCCGGTGGAGAGATGCGGCACGAGTCCATTGGTGATGAGGTCAGAGGGGAAGATAAGCCCTAGGTTGAAGGGTTTGTTTCCATCAAGCTTCCTCCTGATAGCCATGTTCATCGCCTTGTTCAGCTGGGCGATCAGTCCATGGAACAACGCTCCCAGAAGAGGACCTAGTGGAAGAAAATGAGGAGGGGGAGGGGTGGGGGTACAAAGAAAGCGAGGGAGGGAGGAAAGAGGAGAAAGGAAGGGAGAAAAAGGGGAAAGGAAAGAGAACAAAAAATAACGAAGTTAGGGAGACAAAGAGCTTGAAGCAGAAAAGAATAGAAGAAAAGGGGGGGGGGGGGGGCGGGGGGTTAATATGTAAAGGTTAATTGCACGAAAGCAGAGTGATGTTTAAACCAGGATATCGCAGTGAAGGAGCGACAGTGCGGCCCATGTTTGGTCAAAGGGGACTAGAACTACCTGCGAGGTCCATTCTTGTTTCCGAAGTGGTTCCTGTCGTCGAAGTCTCTTCTTTTAAGGAACGTCGAAAGCATCTTGAAGATCATGTATCTATAAAACATGGAGAAGGAGAGCATGAAGGAGTTAAGAGTAAATTACATCAACAGATACAAAAGATACAGAGGCCAAGCGTAAAGTCAAGCGTAAAAAGTCAATCGTAAAGTCGTGTTGCAGAGCCAAGCATTGAGTCAAATACAAGGAAGGAAAGATACAGAAAAATGTATGCGAGAGAAAAGAGGAGTCAGTAGGGGCGAAAAAGAGAAGAGGTGAAGAAAATACGAGAGAGCGAATACGAGAGTACAAGGAAGGAGAATTCGAAGAAGTAAGATTTTGTGCCGACCCAGCCCGTACCGATGTGGGGAAGGAACCAAGTCATTAGCAATTGGATCAGCTCCTCGAGATTCTTTCACGGGGCATCGTTGACAACATGCACCTCGTTCCCGAGGGAAGAAAGGAGTCAATGGGAGGCAGAGCAAAGGAAGGGAAGCATGGAAAGGTTGAAGGAAGGGAAAGGAAAAGGGAAAGGACGGACAAAGGTGATAAGTGTGAACTGAAAGCAATAAATGTATGCGCACATAGAATATATATGTACGTACGCATGAGCACATATATAACGTGTACAAACATGTGGTTGCGAGTCGGTGTGCACGTGCATGTGCACATGTTGCGTTGACTCTTACCGATGTAATCCAAAGCTCCCTCATAGGTCATGATCTCCACCCCTCGAGGAGAGAAGGCCCCAGCAACTCAAGCACCTGCAGACGTTCCTACTGTAACAAATGCGTTCACAGATCTCCTTGTCCGAAAGAAGTCCTGGGGGCAATCCGAGGAAGGCACAGCGGAAGCAAAGGAGGCGAAAGAGAACAGGAAAGGGGGAGAAAAAGAAGGGAAAGGGAAGGGAAAGGGAAGAGAAAGGAAGGGAAAGAAGCAAAGTTAAGTATTAGCAGGAGGGATTGGGCGCTTCGTGCGATAGCTAGCAATGCATATGCAACTGTGCATATCTTCGAATGAACACGCGTACATAATTTGCAAGCTCAGCACGATTGCGATGGGGATTTCTTTGTTGACGTAGGGGATGTTGGCGATAGGTGCGATTCCAGCAACACTCTTCGACTTATTGAACTTCAATGTCAGAGGGGCCTGTCAATTACCAAGAGGGGATGAAAATTGGGAGGAAAAAGGAGAGAAATAGGGGGAAAGAAGTGAGAAGAAGAGCGAGAAAGGGAGTTGGGGGGATGGAAGCACATGTGAAATGTTAGATATCGAATGTTGGACAAGAGTGGGGATAGGGGAAGGAAGGAGAAGGAAGGGGAAGGAAGGGGAAGGAAAAGAGAGAAGGGAAGCAAGGGGGAGAGAAGGAAAAGGATGCGAATGGTTGAAATAAAAACTAGTGCTAAGGAAGATAACGAAATACGAAGAACATGGGGAGCATAAAATAACATGCAAGTGCAGAATAAGGAAGTGATAACAAACGTACCAGGGGGTCTAGTTGTGTTGGGCGTAATCGATCTGAGAGAGGGAAGAGAGGGAAGAGAGGGAAGAAGAGGAGACAAAGGAAAGGAGAAAGGGGGAGAGAAGGAAAGACGGGAAGAATAGGGGAGAGAAGGAATCGAAGAAGGGAGAAAAGAAGAGGGGCAGAAGGAAGAAAGAGGAGAAAGAGATCGGAATGCAGAGAAGATAGAAAGGAGAGAAGATAAAGGGGAAAGAAAGGGGAGATAAGGGGGAAAGGAAAGGGGAGATAAGGGGGAAAGAAAGGGGGAGATAAGGGGGAGAGAAGAGGGAGACAAGGGGAAAGAAAATGAAAGAGATCAGAGATGAAAGGACAGGGAGAAGAGCAGAAGAGGGAGAAAGAGGGAGAAAGAGGGAGAAAGAGAGAGAAAGAGAGGTGATGGAAAGGTGAGAGTAACAGACCGAGGACGCAGAGAGGCAAAGAATACACAACAATACCTGGGCAAGACCGTATGCAATGCATGCGTGTATGTACTGATTGGATTGTGAGGATGAGTGAGGACAGAATACAGATAAGGGCAGACAAGGGCAAACAAGGGCAGCCCTATGTAGATGACGCTTGATTACATACCGGATCTCCGCACTCCCTTGAATCCAGTGAAATCATGAGTGACTAGTTGGGAGCCATTGCCTGTGCGACGATGACCTTTCTAATACTCTCCGTTGATGATGAAGTACCCACCTTGATCCAAACTGCACTCCCCCATCCTGCTGATGCCCAACAACTTTCCGTTCAGCACACATGTATTTAATTCAACCACTGCAGCAGGGTTTTCACCCAGAAGGGATCATAAGGATGCTGACGTAGTGGAATTACGGAGTGAGAGGGGAGAGGAAGGAAGAGAGGACGGAAGGAAACGGATGGTAGGGATGGAAGAGGAATGCATGTATGGGAGGGAAAGAGAAAGAGGGAGGAAGGGAAGGAAAATGAGTGAGCGAATAGAAGGGGGTGTGGAGGGTAATAGAGAGAAAAGGAGAAGGAAGGGAAGGGAAGTGAGGGAGAGAGAAAGGAGAAAACAGAAGCAAGAGGGAAAGAAAAGGGCCAGAGAAAAGGTTAATAGAGTGCAGGGAAGGGAAGGGGAAGAGAAAGGAGGAGGGCATGGGAGGGGGAAGGGAAAGGGGAGGAAGAGAAGGGAAGAAGGGAGGAAGGAAGGGAAGAAGGGGAGGAAGGAAGGGAAGGAAGGAAGGAAGGAAGGAAGGAAGGAAGGAAGGAAGGAAGGAAGGAAGGAAGGAAGGAAGGGAAGGAAGGAAGGAAGGAAGGAAGGGAAGGAAGGAAGGAAGGAAGGAAGGAAGGAAGGAAGGGAGAAGGAAGGGAAGGAAGGAAGGGAAGGAAGGAAGGAAGGAAGGAAGGAAGGAAGGAAGGAATGAAAAGAGGTAGAGTAACATTAGAGGGTAAAGTAAAGAGAACGAAGACATAAAATTGGAAACTACTGAATCAAACATCTCAATCAGAGGTCACACCATGTATATGTGAATGTGTGTGTATGTATGTATACGCATATGTGTGTATGTATTTGTGTTTGTGTGTTTGTATGTGTGAGTGTTTATGTGTAAATATATGTATATATATGTATATATGTATGTATATACTTCACTACATAGGCACTTGTCCATATATATTGCCCCTCTGTCTTTCCATCAACAAATTGTCCATCCTCATTCAAAGGCACATCTACAAACACAGACACAGACACAGACACAGACAAGCACATAAACAAACAAAAAGGAGAGCGAGATGGAGAGGGGGGGAAGATAAAGAGAGGGAAGAGCAGCCGAGCAGAAGAAGCAAAGGACACACCGAATGAGACGCAAAGCACATAGGACGAACAGGAAATAGTTGGTAGGATTAAACATTTGCACAATGTTGCAGGCACCATCTTTTCGTTGATATGATAGCGAAAATTGAAGAAAGCCTGTCGAATGGAAAGAAGGCGGAGGGAAGGAAGAGAGAGAGAGAGGAGAGAGAAGAGAGGAGAGGAGAGAAGAGAGAGAGAGAGAGAGGAGAATTATAAATGTGAAGCATAATTAGCATTACTCTCCTGGACACTGCACCACAAGTCAAAAGCAGAGGCGGAGATTTCCGACTTCGTAGTCTGGGAGTAAGGGGACCACTTTGTCACAATTTCACAAGTATTTGGGGCACGAGTGATCGTAGGTTCTCCACATAGTCACGCCTACGACGGCAACGAAGGCATACAGCTTCAATAACCTGAGAAAAGTACAATGAGGATGTACAGTCACTAAATCCCAATAAATAATTAAATGACTGTCAATGAAACACGACTCGAATTATCCAACCTAAAACAACCTAGTGACAACTTACTTACTTCCGCCGAGTGGCAGCAAGGAGTTGTGCAATACCTTGTTCTCATCTATGATTTTCTGCATAGTCTGACCCACAAAGTCATTGAAGATTCAACTGTTGACGCACTAGTCCATTTAATTCAGCAGTCATCAATCACGATCCACGAATCTTCTGACGTGATGAAATCTACGCAAAAACAACACAAAAACAAAACAAGGTTAGAGAGACACGTGGAATGTTACGACTACCGTTTGTGTGTATGTGTGTATGAGAATAGGTACCTCAAACAAGTTGTTTCACGTGCTAGCAAAAAAGGGTAGTGAAGCTCTGTTGGTAGTTAGAAAAGTGCGGAAGGTGATGTAAAAAGACAACAAGACGGATATTCTTGGAATAGAACAACTAGTCATATGTGTGCTCAAATACTATTGTTATTATTATTATGAACATGGTAGATTACTTGAGCCATCAGACATCTTCAGCGGATTTGAGATAAAACGATGGTTCTATCTTGAATCGTCTTTCTCCCCCTTCTCTTTCTAAATATCTCGCATATAACATTTTGAATACTCAAACCTTGGCGTTTACGATGAATCGCCTCATCTGTATGTGCAAGATGTTTATCCACGTATATGGGTCGATATCAGTCTCCAAGAAACGTTATGTCTGTTTGTGCAAATTAAGTATGTAATGAAGCTATCAAATTTGGTTTTTCTTTTTCTCTTTTTCTTTTTTCCCAACCCTTATTGAAGATGCTTGAGTAGAAAGAAAGCATCTGTATCTGAGATCCTGAAACTTGACAAACTGCACAGAACTACTCGAACACATATGGAAAAACTTACAATGTGGTTCACTGAATATTTTGTTGAGATGAAGAAATCGATATTTTCTAATAACCAAGAAAATACATACACAGCGGAAATGCACCATATGCTTGTTTTATGTGTCTGATAGATGCTACCTGCATAAAGCCTATGCATACAACTACTGCGTCAATTTCAAATACAATGTAATGTGCCTTGGATTTCCTCATTCATCGGTTTCTTACTTGAAAATTGCATAACGCTATATAATCCTCGAACAACTATTTGATATTGTAATAAAGTCTAATATTTGTATATAATTTGCAATGCCTTAAACACTTTCTGTAGTATTCTAAGCACATTTAATCGAAATAATGAGACTTTACACATTTACATTTTTAAACGTATGTTTGTTTTTTTTCGGAGCAGAGAACAAATCCAAATGAAAAATGACCAAAACCGAAATCGACAATACACGAAACTACATGTATGCATTTTTTTAAACTCATATTTACACTTTTTTTTTCGTTTTACTCGAAAAATAATGTCAAAAGTGGTAATAAAATAAATCAATACATCCATGGGAAGGAAAATTTATGACAAAAAAAAAGATACATGTTAGTTTATTATGTTGATGTAAATTAACACAGACTTTATCGTAGTAAAATACTCTATGTCTATTCATACTTTTCCTGCCTTCCATTTCTCGTCTTAAAAAGTTGATAACCAGACATTTATGTATTGGATGAACGAAGACAAAAGAAGTGAAAGGAAAACACCAAAGGAGATGATCCCGAATCGATATCTTCCACTTCCTCACAAACAGACAGTAAGTAAATAGCAGGTTCCTATACATAGTGCTCCTGAAAGGTTATTTGGCTCATCTACGCCTAAACACTTTTTTCTTTTCTTCTTTTCTTCATTCACCTGGAAGAGAAGAGAAGAAGAAAAGAAGAAAAGAAGACAAGAAGATAAAGAAGAAAAGAAGAAAAGAAGAAAAGAAGAAAAGAAGATAAGAAGATAAGAAGAAAAGAAGAAAAGAAGAAGAGAAGAAGGAGAAAGAAGAAGAGGAAAAGAGAAGAAGAGAAGGGAAGAAGAGAAGAAGAGAAGAAGAGGAGAAGAGAAGAAGAGAAGAAGAAGAGGAGGAAAAGAGAAGAAGAGAATAGAAGAAGATGAAAAGAAGAAGAGGGGAAGAAGAAGAGAAGAAGAAGATGAAAGAGAAGAAGAGAAGTGAAGAGGAAAAGAAGGAAGAAGAGAGGAAGAGAAGAAGAGAAGAAGGGAAGAAGATAAGAAGAGAAGAAGATAAGAGAAGAAAATGAAACAAGCAAATAGGATAAAGCGAGAACAGAAGGACATATGTGGGATCATCATTATCACGCTTCTTGTTCCTCTAAAATTACAGAGGACTTACCATTCTGTTGCCTTCATTTTTGTGAGAACATTCATACTACATTACGTTATCCATCTATGTACAATCCATTTGTCATCCACAGATGCTTATTTATCATGCAAAAGCGCTTATTTATCAAGCATTATCTTCTGTTCCTCAAACGAATTGAATAAATGGAGAGAACAAAAAAAAAAAAACATGTTTCCTTCGAGAATCGAACTCGAGACCTCTCGCGTGTGAAGCAGAATGTGACAACCGACTACACCAAGAAAACACTATTAAGACATTAGGAAAAAACAAGAATCTAATACATAATAATATATAAATTTGTTTTTAGCGTTCCTTAGTACGTTCAGCATTATATTCAATAAGAAAGATGCGGATACATTTATTCAACAGCTTGTAATACCCTATGATACCTTTGAGTTAAGAGATTTTAGCCCATTTAAGGTGATCAGTACGTCACACATTTTGAAACCGAGGGAAAATACTCTACCCTATTGCAAAAGAAAGAATACATGATTCACTACAGCCCAATTGTCAACTTATTCTCATTGCTTTGTTCTTCTTTATTTTCCGACACACACAATTGATGTAGGATAGATGTATGAAAGGTCATTATTATCCTCCGGGACAGGTCACGCGTAAAGAAAAAACACTGTCACCAATAAGATACACTCATTTCCTGGCGAATATTCATATGTAAATGTATATAATTTATCATTGTCGTATAAAGTTAAAATCTATGAAAAAAAATGCAAGAGTAACTGAGAAATGGGACAGAAACAAACAAACAATATAAGGGTAAGGTCAAAAATAAATCAGACCGTTGTGTAAGATGGACACACAGTTTCAAGTGTTTGACCGCAAATACAAGTTCTACTTAGCCATTCGAACATACACTCCAAGATTGAATGTAGACGTACCTGCATATATACTATAGAGGTTGTAATGGATAGGCTCGGAAACCCTGAAAAATTATTAATATGCAACCTTAACATGAAACACATTCAAATTGAGAACAATTGCCTCTGTGTCAACGGTTTATCCTCTAGACGTGAGTTTACATGCCATCAATGCACGCAGACAATATTAAAACTACAAATAATCGACAATCAATAATTCAGGTTAAGCAAGTATATTACATTTGACCACGTGAAATAGAGATTACTCAAGATCATTATCAAATCACGAATCACAAATGACGACATGAGTTTATATACATGATTATGAATAATGCATACCAATAACGTGCAATTCATATTCCAAATACACTAAAATATCCATCGTTTTTTTTTTTTCTCTCTGCACGCTACACAACAATCGTTCTTCACAATGAAGTACTTCATTTTTTCATACTCCACTGCATAGTTAATCGACATATTGTCTTTGATCTCGAACGAGGCAGTGCTATTTAGTTGTATTCTCTAAGTTTCAACAAATGATTCTTTCATATGACATTAGCACATTCTGCGATTGTTGTTCGCATTTCTTTGTCCTCCTTTCCTTTTTTTCCTTTCTTCATGTATTGCATTTTATATTCGTGATCTAAATACGTTCAACCAATCTTTGAGCATGATCATACACAATCATGCACCTTCTAGCAAATGAGTGTGTACACAAGTTATATTCAGTTGTTCTTGTTCTGTTAATCGTGCTTTTCGCACCTCGTTTATTCCAGAATGTCGTGTCATTGGCGCGTGTGGTCTGATGGGTTTGTGTTTACTTTATTAGATGAAATAAGTAACTTCATCTTTAAACCAACACCTGATTATCAAACACCAAATTCATCTCTTTGCTCTGACATGTTTACCTCCCTGCATGCATTTTGCTATTTTTTGTTTAGCTCATTTTTTGAATTTTTAGCCCTCCTGTTCGGGAGTTGTATACGTTGCCACTTGCATGTTTCGAATGCATATGCTGACTACAAATCCTAACCCATATGATTCAATATTTGGTCTCCGGACATATTCTTGTCCCTCTACAGAGAGAGAATGCCCAAATCTTCTCGTTCTGCTGCTGTTGCCGACCCTTCCTCCAAGAAGCAGAAGGTTGACTCTTCCTCCTACGACAAGGCTGCTTCCCACGCCTCCTCCTACGAGAAGCCTTCCGACTGGCCCGCCGACGAGGGTGACATTGACCTGGACGTGCACGACCTGCCCCACCAGTCCTCGAACACCGAGTGGTGGTATTCTAATGGTCACCTCAAGGGAGCCTCCGGAAAGGAGTACTCTTACTTTGTGTCCTTCTTCAGAGTCTTCAAGGAGAACGAAGAGGAAGGAAGAGTGTACGCTCACGCTCTGAACTGGGCTATCGTGGACCCCTCATCCAAGGACTACAGAGCCCACACCTTTGTTGACAAGGATGCCGCCCGTGTGCTCAAGTACCAGCTTTCGAACGACGAGTACAAGCTCGACAAGCGTCTTAAGACCGCGTTCTTGGAGGTCGTGAGCAAGGGCAACATCCCCCGCCCCGACTATGTCCTTGGAGACGTTGACGTGAAGTCGGATGCGCTGAGCCTTGACTACACCGGACAGACTTTCAAGAAGGATGGAAACAACTACGTGATCCACACCGAGTTCAACGGTGATGCTCTTGATCTTACCCTTTCTCCCCAGAAGAAGGCCATCAGGCAGGGACACGGAGGAGTCGTCCAGGTCGGAGTCAAGAGAGAGACCATGTTCTACTACTTCATCCCCAGGAACGCCGTGACCGGATCCATCACTATCAACGGAGAGAAGCAGGAGGTGTCTGGTACTGGATGGTACGACCACGAGTTCGGAGGAGGACTTAGGCAGAACGTTTACGTTGAAGAGAAGAAGAAGGAGGAGGCAGAGGAGAAGAAGGAAGAGGCCGAGACCGGTGAGAAGAAGAAGAAGAAGGACGCTTCGTATGCATGGAACTGGTTTTCTTGCCAGCTCGACAACGGATTGGACATCACTGCAACCAACCTCGTTGACCCTGACACCAAGGAAGTTTTCGACAACTTCGCGATCACCGTGGAGAAGGACTCGAAGAGGTCTGAGTACAACGAGATGGAACTTAAGGGAAGCAACCCTTGGCTGTCTACCCGTACCACTTCCACTTACTTCCTCGACTGGACCCTCTCCGTCCCCAAGGCCGACCTCTTCCTCACCGCTAAGGCGTCTTTTCCTGAACAAGAACTCCTCACCCTCATTGCCAAGCCTGCCTTCTGGGAGGGAAGACTGGAGGTGGAGGGAACCTGGAAGGGAGAGAAGGTGACCGGAAGGGGATTCATCGAGAGACATGGATTCGACAATCTCTCCTCCCTCGAACAGTTTTTCAAGAAGATCTCCAAGGCCGTCGCCTCCGAGATCGACAAGATCATGCCTTACAACGCCTCTTACGAACAAGTGAGAGACCTGATGGCCGACGAGAAGCACGACCACTACATGGACGGAGCTTCTGTAGAAGTCTTCAACGAGAAGATCGTTCGTCCCATCAGAGAGATCGTTGACAGAGGAGGAAAGTCTTGGCGCTCCTTCGCCTGCCTCCTCTGCATTGATGCCGTTGGAGGTAACTCCCACCACTTCAGACAGTGGTTGGCTATGCCTGAGTTGATGCACGTCGGATCGTTGATTGTTGACGACATCCAGGACAAGAGTGATACTAGAAGAGGAGGTCCGTCCTGCCACCTCATCCACGGAGATGCCATTGCGATCAACGCAGGAACCGCAGCGTACTTCATCTCTATTGACGCTCTGCTCAAGAGCACTCATCTGTCTGACGCCCAGAAAGTCCGTTTGTACGAGATCTACTTCCTCACTCTGAGAGGAGGACACGGAGGACAAGCCTTCGACATCAACGGTCAGGACTACATGATGGATGATGCTGTCGAGACCGGAGATGCTGAGAAGCTCATCAAGGCAGTTACCTGTACCCACAGACTCAAGTCCGCTGTCCCCGCTGGAAACCTCGCTTACATGGGGTCCTTCGTCGGAGGAGGAGAGGAGAAGCAGTGCAAGGCTCTTGCTAAGTATTTTGAGAGCATCGGAATTGCCTTCCAGATCATCGACGACGTGTTGAACCTCAAGGGTTTCGAGGGAAACACCAAGCATAGAGGAGAGGACATCGTGGCTGGAAAGGTGACCTACCCCGTCGCGATCGGAATGAGAGAACATCAAGAAGAAGGAGGACAGAGAGTATGTCTGGAACACCATCAAGTCCAAGCCCGAGGACCAGGCCGTCGTTGAGAAGGTCATCGGTGTGTTGGAGAGTGTGGGCGCCGTCGACGAGTCAGCCGACATCGCCAAGAAGCTCGTGAACGAGGCCTGGGAGGAGCTGGACGAAGTTGTCCCCGACTCCTACTACAAGCTCATGCTCAGAGCTTTTGGACTCTACGTTCTCGAGAGGCACTACTAAGTTCCGTCCGACCCTACGCTACGCTCCGCTGACACACGGTCTTCTGAGACACCTTCGCTCCTCTGCGCTCTTTCCCCCCTCCTTCCCCCAGCTTCCACTTTTCTTTTATGATACAGAGCTATTCAGATTTTTCCTTGTTCTGCTCCCCCTCCCTCCCCCTTCCCCTCTGCGCTGCCTTTTCTTCCTGCCTTCTTGCCCTATTATTAATTGCACTTGATGTTCTCTACTTAATTCCCACCGTCCCCCTTCATTTCCGGTCTTTCCCCTCTCTCTTTCGATAAGTTACCCCATTTGTTGCGTTGTTGGCTCGCCACATCTACCCCTTCTGCCCCTTTCTCTGCATTGTCCTTCTACCTCCTCTACTCTTTCTTCCTTCTCCATCTTCTTCTGCTTTGCTCCTCCTCTCTCCCTCCCCCCATTCCAGTCGTGTTCTAATTCTATCGTCTTGTCTGTCCTTTCAGCCAGAATTTGATTTTTCTCCATGCTGTGTCCTTCTTCTCTTTCACTTGCTGTTTCGCTTGTCTATATGAATGTACATATTTTGTTTTCATTCTTCTGACTGTACTTTTTTCCTCATTGACATCTTTTTTCTTTTTTCTTTTCTTTTTCCTTTTCATTGTTTATTTCGATATATACAGCATCTTCGTATGCCCCACATCATTTTCCTCTGGTGATTTATATCCAATGTGTTTGTGTCTATTTCTTTAGTATTTCGCTTGCTTGTTTTTGTTAATGCGTCCCCTGTGGATAGATTTACGCTAACATGTTGATTTTGATTTCTAGATTTTGACTTTGATTTTAATTATAAGTGCTATTGAATTAGTCAAGTATGAAAGTCAATAGCATTCAATATACTCCTCCTTTCCTACTCGTCTGTTTGCCCGCCCCTCTAGTTTTTTATTTATGTGTTGACGTATTTAGGTATTTATGTATTTATGTATTTATCTATTCTTTTTTTTTATGCTTCTATGTTTCTATTTCAATATTCTGTTCTATTCTTCTATTCTTGTTATTTCTAGAATAGGATTGCTTCCATTTAATATGGTTTCCAATCCCGTACTCCTTTTCCTCCGTCCCTTTCCTTTGCCTTCCTCTTTTTTTCGTACAACCCCCTTTCTCCACACTGCCTACACCTATTCTTATTACTTCCTTTTCTTCTCCTTCTCCTTTGCTACTTCCTCGGTTTTATTTCTCCTGCTTTGCTTCTGTCCTGTCCAGTGCTCGAATCCCTACTTCACAGTAGATGTCGATGACAACACAGTACATATATATATATGTGTATGTTGATGATGATAACCACAGTATATACGGATGCGGCGTTCCAATGCATTGTGTGTGTCTACCAATGAACGCACACGCTCACCGTTTTGCCTCATGTCTTCGTGTTTATGCTCTTCTATTACCTTAGGTTCCCTTCCTCTCCATTCTCCCTTCCTTTCTTCTCCTTCCTCTATTTCCCTGCTTCTTCCTCCCGGGTCCTCTCTACTGATCCACCGCTATGCTCTATTTAGACATTCACTTAAACACTTGATACTGAGTTACCCTTCGCTTTTATTTATATGCATTCTGCAATGTAACTTCGTTTTCTTCTAAAGTGGCTTATATATATTTTCTTTCTACTAATAAAATAAATTATTCGCCTTAAATTTACTCACACACACCACATTACACCAACAGACAGGCATACTTGTGACACCATAGCCCAAATCGACAACAAAGTATATATACGCGGGGATGACGTGGTGGTGAGAGAAGGTTTTGCTGAGGGAGCTGAGCGTTCGACGGATAGAGTGCGGCACCGCATTCCAAGGAAAAACGGTCGAGTAGAGAAGTAGAGAGGGAGGAAGAGAGAGAAGTGAAGCGGAGACGTGACTCATAGAGCTTTGTTTTGTTTGTTTGTTTCATTTGATATGTTTTGTTTGTTCGTTTGCACCTTTGATTTGTCCTATGAGAGTTTTTTTTATTTTTTGCGTGAATGTTTTGCTTGCCTGTGTACCTGCGTGCCTCTCATAGTTGCATCCTTTTCTCCTAGCCTGCTTTTGTTGTATATGCTTAATTTGTGTATGTTTGTTTGCTTTGGAGGTTTTCCTCCCTATCTTTCCAACCAAAGGATGGGTTCGTCTATGCATTTGTAATGCCCACCTGCGTATCTTTAATTCTCCTTCACGACTGCTCTTTATATTTTTGGGAAACTTTACTCTAACGTTCATATGTGTCCCCATGTTCTATGTTTAGGATATGCACGTATGTTATGTTATGTGTGTGGTTGTTTGTTTGTTTGTTTGTTTGTTTCATTGTTTGTTTGCTTGTTTGTTTGTTTGCATGTTTGTTTGTTTGTTTGATTGTTCGTTCGTTTGCTTGCTCGCTTGTGTGTTCGCTTGTTTGATTGCTTGCTGGTTACGTTGATCCTCATCTTTCCCAACTTATAGTTGATGTTTATCGTGCTTGGTTTGTTTTTGATTTGCACATGTATGTATTATGTGTGCTGCTATCAACGTCCGTTTGGTAGAAAATTCTTTGGCTTGGTTAGTTTTTATTACCCCCGTCAAGGCGGTTCATACTTTTCTATCCTTTGGAAGAGTACTGCATAGTGACGTTGTTAGGGGCTTTTATTTTCAATAAATTGCCAGTTAAAAAAAAAATACGCGGGGATGACTTGGCTAGTTTGATTTGCTTTGTTCCAAGTTTGAGTTCTTTGAATTGGCTTGGGGTATGCAATTTCAAATTTCCGTAACTCGGCAACCTGCTGGTTACAGGGAACTGTGCTTCATCTGGTGATTATTCGCATGATGAGCAACGTTTCACGTCATTGACATGCCATGTACGATATTTGATGTAGTGTTTGAAGGAGGTGTTCGCGTCTTACTACACACCTCCGAATTTTGATGTAAGCGGAGCTACCGGTGAGTGCGGACGAGTTGCAGAAGGAGTATTCGCGATAGTGAGGAGACTACTGTGTTAGTGTGGTGACGTGGGATATTGTTCTGGTGTCATGGAATGCCTCTACAGCGTTTTTTTTTTTTTTATCGAGTGGTGATTGCTGGTGTTGCCTTTTTTTCCTGGCACTAGGGAGTAGACGAGCGGAGACTTTACGTTGAGTGCATCGCATTCTCGCGGATGGTTTTGATCTCTTCCGTTGATGCGGAGTGATGCGGAGTGATGTGATGTGATTATGAGCAGCCTCCGGGCTCGTGTCCTTTGCTTGCGTGGCTCAGCTTTACTTCGAGCTGTTTCTATCGCTCATACCCTTGGTCGTTTTTCTTCTTGTATGCAAGCTTTGTAGCGAAGATTGCTAACCATATGAGCAAGTGTGTGAGTCCATGTTGTCATATGTCTTTATCCCTTCTGTGTACACTATGTCCTGTATCTTTATTCTTCTATTCCTACTTTGTACGCCTCATTTTCGGTTTGTTTTTGATTCTCACGTGTATGTATTACATGTGATGCTATCAACGCTGCCTTTTTTTTTGGTAGTTGTCTCTAGTTAGTTTGTTCTAGCCCGTCAAGGCTACTCATATTCTTGGTTTTTGCGGAGTGTCGAAGTGTGACGTCGTTAGGGGCTGTTTATTTTGTTTCTTAATAAACTGTCAGTTAAAAGACAAAAAAATAAATAAATACGTGCGTGAGTTCACATTGTCATATGCATTTATCTTTTCCTATGTACCCTATACCCTGAGCCTTCGTTTTCTATTCCTGCTCCTTCTATACAACACACTTTAGGATATTCCACGGTTCCCTTTGTATGCATTACTATGTGGAGCTATCAAACGCTACTTTACCTCTTTGGGTAATTGTCTCTTATTGTTTATTTCTGCCCGTCAAGATAGTATACTTGTGAGATGATGTTAGCATATGAATTGACATAGCTAGTGAAGAACTGCAGAAGTATCATGCGTGCAAGCTAAGACTTTGAAGAGCGTTCAACAGAACACAGCGTCTAACAGTGCTCATTCAGTATGGAGATAATAATGCGCTGAATCACCAGTCTTTGCATGCATTGTACTCTCAACATTGTATTATTCAATAATCAAGCAAGAGGATTTATAGTTTTTTGTGAACTGCTTGTTTGCATTCGAGTTTAGTCAAACAGTTGCTGGATGGGGAAGACTAATTCCGAAAGGCAACAAGAGGCAACAAGCAAAGCGTACAGACAAACAAGCTCACCGATATTCTCTATTCAATATAGTGTACACTGCATTTGTTATATGCATATTAGTTTGGTTTATCATTAACTAGTCAGTCATTTTGTTTATTAAAGCTAAATAGACACTCATACATACCCGAATAGACAGACTATTTTATAACATTGCTAGTTAGAATAGAATACATGCTAGTACTTTCAAGCAGCGTTGGTAGCCAAGTTGGTTACGGCGCCAGATTAAGGTTCTGGTGGATTCGTCCGCGCGAGTTCGAATCTCGTCTAACGCATTCTTTTTGGTATTCTTTGTGTACATGTAACCCTCTTTTTTCCTGTTTATGTCATACTCTAAAGGGCCACGTTAATAATAGCGTAGAGAAAAGGGAGGAGAATTTCATGTAGAACCCATCGAATTAAGAAAAGCCTAATTCATATATATTTGAAAAAAACTGAACTTGAATATACATATATGTCGTATTCTACAAGGACG
>JAWNMU010000265.1:0-63065 GCA_035043665.1 Drosophila quasianomalipes | reverse complement strand
ACTTCGTTGATTTACGTATTGCTGTGCATGTGTGTGTACATGTGCATCTGTGTATGTGGAATGTATTTGCATCGTGAGACTCAGAATGGAGACAGATGTGGTGCTGGACGACGTTGCTTGTATGTGTCACTGTACCCGAAACAGTCTGAACGTGGTGGCGACGGAGAAAGAGACGTGGTAGAGTGGGACATCTCAAGTACAGGGATGGCGGAGACCTCATCGACTGCACACAAAAATGGGAGGCGGGGGGCAAAGTTATCACCGCGTGCACACGAGGGGTACTCACTACTCAATCCCGTCCGCTCTTTGTCTTTGTACTACCTAATGGCATACACTCTTTCTCTTATTCGCTAGAGCTATTCTTTTTATTCACTATTCTCTCCGCCTTGTTTGTGTGCAACCAATCGGCCTTCATTCCTCGTTCCTCGTACAAATCCCGAATTACGGACATCAAGGTACCGCTCGCTTCATCTTGTTGGTGGAGAAGGACGCAGCATTCATGCGTCTTGCGGAAGACTGGGTTTTGCTCGCTCTGCATCATCATAACTGCGAAGGGACAGGTAGAGTTTCTTTCTTTCCAGTCCTTTGCCCCTCTCTTACCCAGGTGCTGTAGCTAAGTGTTTGAATGTATGCACTGATGTGAGCTCTCACGATGATTATACATGAGCCCCTATTTCTTAAATGATGTGTCCGTTGTTAATATGGTCGCTTGCTGTGTGTATAATGCATTGAACACCTTTGTATATCTATCTATAGCCCGACGTCGCCACATGTATTTCTTCGTAAGCTGAGGATGAGTTGAAGCTACCTGTGTTGGGGCTCGTTGATGCAGATCCCTTTGGACTCAAGGTACTAGTCATATCCGCGAACACCTCCACCTCTACGACCCTTGTCCCCCCAACCTCATCTCTTGAGATGTCCTCGAATATTGTTTCATATTGTTCTGCTACGTATCGCTTGCATCCTGTCATTTCCTGATAAAGATGTTTCATTGGTTGTACTATTGCCCCCCGCTTCGATGGGGTGAACTCTACGATGATGGCACGTGTCTGATGGTGCTCCGCTATTCAGATATTGTCTGTGCACATGTCTGGGTCTACAAGAGACACCGTCGTGCGGCTCTCTCTCTCGTACTACTCCCGATATCAAGTGGCTGGGAGTCAGACCATCAGACCTCGACAAATATAACATACCTGCCGCAGGTACGCTTCTTTCCCCCATGCATACCAACTTGTTTCTAATCGCGAAAGACATTCTCTTGATGTACGCATTGGATGTTGTGTATACTGATGTGTGCCTGTATAAGCTACTATATGCGAGACGCCTTGTCAAAGATATCTGAACCTGGAATCTTCCTGTCTCTTTGTACATATTGATACGCCACTCTATGTTCGTTCTTCTACTCATTGATTGTCTCTTGCATCCTAGATGTCGACGTCCATGAGATGTCGGACAGTGAAGCGTCAAGACGGGGAAAGAACTGTTGGAGGAAGATTTCATTAAGCAAAAATCCCGAGTGAGGTAAAAAAGGAGCTTGAGCTCATGTAGTTTGCAACGTAGGTCGCCTTGTCTCATTCTATTTTGTTCTGCCCTTTCATGCATGCGCAATTGGTTTATCTCTTGAGCAAGATTCCCTGATTTCTCAAAGAGATAGTGTTGTCATGTAACGATCTGTGTGGTTCTATGTGTTTACTAACGTTGTTTCTTCCCAACCTCCTCTCTTTGCTTCAGTCGTGAAAAAGCTGAAATTCAGGCGCTGCGTAACTTCGGATTTCAGTACTTGACAGAAGTTTACTTCCTCTCAAACTCCAAGAAAGGAGACTGGATATAATCTTCGTTCGAAATGCAGCCTCATGGGTGCATTGAATACCGTATGGTTTATGAGTTTAGCGTTGCTTATGTTGTGTGCATGTCTATTTGTGTCGAGAAGATTTTCAAATAGAGATTAAATACAAAAAAACAGTTTGTTTGTTTATGATATGTTTTGTAAATGCAAAGCAATGTGCAATTGTTGGTATCACTTTCAAAACGAATTAAGCATGTTTCGTGACAGGCCGAGAAAAGAAAGATTTAAACAACTGAACTATTTACCCCTAGCATAAGAACAAATTGAATAGCAAAGGAAAGAGAAAGTTCAACACTTTGTAGATGGATTTAAAAAAAAAAAAAAAAAAAAAAAAAGCGTAAAATAAAGGTTTGATGTGGGAAGGGGTATGGTAGTAAATTCCTACTGGGGAAGGTACCAACGGTGCGGGGGAGATGGTTCTCTTCCTCCTCAGTGTCAGTGGCCTTTTTATGTCCCCCCTCTTGTCTCTTGACTCTCTCCATTGTTTCCCTTAGTTTCCTTCCCAGCTAAAGTCTCAGTGGCATCTCTGAGCTTGCTTAATTTCTCTCCTGCTGCTACTTCAGAAGAGAAGGGGTGAGTCTTCGTTCAAAAAATGAAATCGGGAGCCCTGCCTCACTGAGTTTTCCCTGAGTGTTGTTTCGAACAAGAGTGAGTCTGGTTGTGTTTCGACTTCGGCATCACATGGTGTAAAGAACATTTGTTTTGTGTCAAGAATCGTTGAGTTCTTTCTTTAAAATTGTTTTTTGTTTTAATCAACTGGTAACATCAAACTAACATATAAAAAAATAGAAATAGAAATAAAAAGAAAACAGTTGATTCACAGCATAGCATTGCATAAAAAAAAACAAATTAAGAGAAAAAGATGAAGAAAGGCAACTAAAGACGGAAGAAACGAGAAATGATATACTATGTTAAGAAAAGAAAAAAAAAAAAGAAAAAAGAATGTACAAACACGTATGTAGGTAGTATCACATAAACAGAAGATGAAAGAGAGGAAGCGTGGAGACATAAATAAAGAGCATCGTTTCATTCCACTTTATCACTTGAACTTTGTTCCCCCTCGTACCACATTTAGGAGAGGAGACTGACACTCCAGCCCCTCGACACCTGAGATTCCAGAGACACTGCGAAGAAAACAATCTCTTGTGGGTCGAAAAGCATATAAATAAAACACTTCAGATGGACAGACATGCAGTGCGGGGACTCCAAACGAGAGGGGCGGAAAGTGGAAGCAAGTAAGATAGAAGCTACGGGTAAGAAGCAAAGGAAGAGGGAAGGTGCAGTCGAATTCAAGACCTGTGCTCCACTACGCCTCAACCCGGAAGTGTAAGACGATATGGGTGTGAAAGAGAGAATGAAGGGACCAAGGGAGCAACACGAAGAGACGAAGAGGGGGTGAAGAGGGGGTGAGGGTGAAGCGGAAGTGAAGAGGTCTTGAGTGAAGATTAAGGGAAACGAAACGGTGCGAATCGAATCTAGTGATGGTCAATCATCGCATTTACTTCTTCTCTCCGAAGAGCTCAGCACGGAGCTGGGGCTTGAGCTGGTAGATGGCGATGTCCAGACGGTCATCGAGAGTGTTCTTGCAGAGAATGCGTCCTCCTCTAGTGGAGAGAACAACTCCTCCGGAGCAGTACTCCACATCCTCGTCGACGAATGCGGGAGCGAGGTACTCGGAGTCGATCTTGAGGGGGTTGAGGACGGGGGTGTATCCGGTGCTTCTCGAAGACGACATCCTTGAAGGTCTTCTCGGCATCAGCCAAGACTCACTCTAACAAGAGCCTCGTCCTGCTTCCTGACACGCACTGAGACAGTGGTCTCCTGGATGGAGAACAATCCCTGCACAATCAAGTTCTTCAAGAGGGCGGGGTAGTCCTTGGAAGTCTTCTCCGATTCCCACAAGCTTCTGCACGACGCTCTTCTTAAGCTCGTTCATCTTCTGGTCGCGGAGCTCGCATGATGGAGAATCTGGCGGAGTTCACCTTCTTAGACATCTCGATCACCTTCTTGATGCGGTGCTGCTCACGGAGCTTCTTGAACTCCTCAGTGATGTCCCTCCTGAAGTGAGTTAGGAAATGGAGAGAGGTCAAGGAAGAGATAATAGAAAAGATTCCGCGTGAAAAATGCACGAAATAGAAAAAGGATGCGGAGTTAGTTACGTTGTTGAGTTTGGTACGTTGTTCAAACAGCATGATACAAACAATCAAAACTCGAAGAAAAACTTAGAAATGTGTCAGTCATCATCGTGTATGTAGATGTATGTATGTAAAAGTCATATATGACAATATAACAGCATTTGTATGAGAAAATATGAGCGGAACACATGGCAAAACTTACTCAACATTGCGCTTCATCTCCTGGTACTGAGTCTCGTACTCGGAAGTGGCGCGCTGCTCGATCTCCTCAACCTTCTCCTGAGCCTCCTGCATGATGAACTCAATCATCTGAGAAATCTGACGGCTATCAGTCATGGTCCTCTACTGTGTATGTCAAGTAAATATGAGTGTAGTAGTAGAACAAGAGGACCATACATTTTTTTCAGAATTTAGATGAAAATCCACGTTCAATGGGGGTACAAAAATATTTTTTTTGTGTACAACTGATATAATAATGTAGCGTACAACAATCTCTATGTGACGTGTGTACGTGCATTTGTTCAAATAAAGGGTAAATGTGAGATAAAATGGAAATATGAGGACAGAGATGATCAGATGAGGTATCTTCTGCTCTGTGTATACACTCGAATTCCTTAATAAGTTGTTAATCTAGCAAAGAGGAGAAATATATTCAAACGACAGATCGATGAATAACATGATGCATCCTTCGTTGACAGAATTACTACACGAAATCAAGAACAACACTCGTAACGTTTCTGCGAGCAATACACTCTTTATGCTCGAGTTCCTGGTCTATTCATAATTATATATATTCATATTCCGGTCGTGCAATAAAAAATGTGTATTATCTTGTTTCTTTCAGCTGAATATCAGCCATTTCTGGTGATCTATTGACTACACCAAATAATTTGTATTGCAAAATGGGAAATTCTATGTGTGTATTATAGTCTGTCTTTGGAAACTAAATAAAACAATGATGGCATGAAAGGTTATTCATATTTCCTATTTTCATGCAACTACTTTCGGAAATGCGTGTTATACTGTCACATAATGGTAGTATGCTAAGTACAACGTACGGTGTTACGTGATGGATAAATCCGTATTATGTGTGTATGTTCGGTTTTGTGTTCTTTGCTCCTCAATCTGTGAAAATACAGTTTGGCCCTCTTTGTGTTCCCATCTTGGCAGAATGCTTGGTCAAAACTATATTTTGTCGATAACTACAAATGTATAATCAATCACTTCGAATAAAAAAAAATGGCAGTGATTAGAGCCAACGTACGTGTAATATAGGGCAAAGAAATGAAATAAACAAGTGAACAAGCAAATTACACGCACACAAGCAAGAGTTTTTTTTTTTTTTGAACAATTTTTTTTTTTTTTTTGCTAACTGGCAATTTATTGAAAAATAAAAGCCCTTAACAACGTCACTATGCAATCCCAGCACACACATGCAATGTCATCAGCAATTTTTTTTTTTAACTGGCAATTTATTTTTTTTTTTTAACTGGCAATTTATTGAAAATAAAAGCCCCTAACAACGTCACTATGCAG
Source organism: Drosophila quasianomalipes (assembly GCA_035043665.1). NCBI lineage: Eukaryota > Metazoa > Arthropoda > Insecta > Diptera > Drosophilidae > Drosophila > Drosophila quasianomalipes. Next base: position 57,548 of record JAWNMU010000265.1, on the reverse strand, counting down.
TACTCTTCCAAAGGATAGAAAAGTATGAACCGCCTTGACGGGCTGGCAATTTATTGAAAATAAAAGCCCCTAACAACGTCACTATGCATGTCATCAGCAAAGCCCAAACAGCACATCTTCAGATGTGGCCTCACCGAGACCGACTAGCAGTAGATGCATTTTCTGGCATCACATGTCCAAACTAGCTCCTTAAATTATTGTTTATTTAAATGCAAGAGCGATAATCAGAAAAGACGGCCCAAAAGAACTTCAAGAACGGTGGATTATGAATAAAGATTGAAGAAAATAAAGGGTATCTAAGTTAATCAGTAGTTCAAAGGGAGCTATATCATCATGTAGGCATGTGAACAATAAGCAAAAGATGCAGGAACACGTAGTATGAGTCCCGCAAATAAGTTGAAAAGTGCGCAGAGAGAATCATGGTCAATCAAATCAACTAGTGAACAGCAATCCTAGTATGAAATGTACTCATCGTCCCCATAAGCGCATAGAGTGCCTCGATAACATTAGGCGCATCAGTGGTCGTTATGAAAAACGGACAAGTAATGCAATGAATAAAGAAATCTGGGAAACGTGAAGATCAAAAACATGAACTCTTCTTTTTTGTTTTGCTTTTTGTTTGTTTTTTTCGTTTTTTTTTTGTTCGTTTTTTTGTTTTTTTTGTCTTTTTTTTTTTTGTAAGAAATATAGGCATGTGCATGCAGTGCGTTCATGTGTCTCCAAAAAAAGTCCTACTTGTGTGAGTGTATCGAAGTAATGACTATCTGAAGATATGTTTAGTCTGCGTCATTGGCTCCGTTATCAACTTCTCCTCCATCTTCGTTCGCATCATCATTCTCGTTGTTGTCTGCATCATTGCTGTCATTCTGTTCATTGTCTTGATCATCTTGGTTGTTGTCCTCGTCTCGGTCCTGGTCTCGGTCCCGGTCACTGTGATCATCGTTCTGTCTGTTATCCTGCTGGTTTACATTGTCTTGGTCATCATCGTCTTGCTCATTGTTGTTGTTGTTTCCACGGCTGCTGCTACTGCTGCTGCTGCTGCCTCTGCTCGACTGTTGTTGACTTGACTGTTGACTTCTGCTGCTATTTCTGTTGCAGTTTTGTCCACAGCTGCTGTCGTCAGCTCCACGAGAACTTGCTGCTGCTGCACTTCTTGAACTCGAGTTGAGATTATTATTGTTATTATTGCTCCTATTGTTATTATCGTTGTAATTATTTGCATTCACATTATTGTTATTCTCTCTGGATCCTTGGTAAAGCTTATTGTTGGGGTTGAGTTGATTAGACCTGTTGTTGTTGTCCTGCTGGCTGGGGTTGGATTGGGAGTAAGATGGCTGGAAACGTTCGTTGTTGGGGTTGAGCTGGTTTGATCGGTTGTTTCTGTTTGCAACCTCATCCTGTGAGTTCTGTTGGTTATTCCTCTGGATTTGGCTGCTTCTGCTAGCCTGCTCTGACTGGCTGGGCTGATTGCGAGACTGGGAAGCATCTCTTTCGGCGAAGGAGGACTGGGGCTGCTTGTTAACAGACCACTGGTCAGTGGCGCTGGACTGTGAAGCCTCCGCAGCGTTCCTAGCCCGGTTCACTTGGTTGTTCGATACCTGAGACTGAGAATCTTGCTGGTCGTTGGAACGCTGAGATGATCTCTGACTGGCTCTGTTTCTCTCGGGATTGCTTTCGTCGAGAAGTCCTCTCTGGTTAGAAGGCTGTCGAGCACTTCTCTCCTGCCTGTCCCTCTCTTGCTGCTTCTGGAGGTTTCTCTGGATCTGGCTGCTCTGAGAAAGAATCTCGTCCTCTCTGTTCTGCTGAACTCTGTTGTCATCTGGTTGTTGCTGAGATCTTTGCTGTTGAGACCTCTGCTCTTGTTGTAGTTGTTGTTGCTGTTGCTGTTGCTGTTGCTGTTGCTTCTGCTGTTGCTTCTGCTGGCGTTGCTGTTGCTTTTCAGACCCGAAGTAGTTCTCTTGGTAGTTCTCTATCTTCTCAGAAGAAGCGGGATTCAACTGTTGAGATCCAGGAAGGGAAGAGTGCAAGTTCTTCTCTGAAGAAGAAGAGTACTGTTCAGTACCCTCAACTTTCTCATCTCCCTTGGGCACAGCAACAGAGTTTCCAATGCGTGATCCTAGCTGCTGGATCGCATTCTTAGCCTGATCAATAGCAGACTCTGATGATGATTGACTGGATTGGTTGCGGTTAATCGGAATTGAGCTCATATCTAAAATTGAAATGAATGATAAACATGTAGAGTATGTTAGCTGTATTATTTCCCAAGTTAAGAAGGTGAAGATTAACCATGAAACATATATTGCATTCTTTAAATTAATAAAGTACAATTTCACAAGTTGTGGTTTGTGATCTTACATATTATAGCGAACTTGAATATACTTTCGATATGCGGATAGTTCAAGAACTTAAATATCTACATAATGATTATTATGCACGTGTGATACAACTCATTTTGTTAGCCACAACTTGATATACATACACCATCAATGCCTAACGAGATATTCATACTTCATTAGTATATTAAAGTCAATTATGCACAAAATAAATGTACTTTTCTGCGTAGAAAAATGTAAAAAAAAACTGTTACTTGATTGATATTTATTTCAACTGGCTCACGTTAATTTCTATTTAAGCAAATCATATTAAAGATGATGATGTTACTAAATGCAACTATGATTATATTCGTGCATATAAATATAATACGTACTTTTCAATGATTTGTCTAAACTTTAATGTTTAGTGGAATTGTATTTGAATAAAAAATTTGGGAGAACACTACTTGAACACTAAAATATTATTGGATTGTAACAAAATAGTGTTTTCTAAATTTAATTTAACGAATAGCATGGGTGCAATAATTAGGGTCGCCCTCGAGTACAGCAAATTTAAAAATGTAAAAATACCAAATTTGTTTATCGCAATGACAAAACCAGTGAATTTGAAACATTAAACAGAAAATGTATTTACTATAAATATGATTTATTGAGTGTCCAATGTATACGGACATAAATTACAAGTTGAGCATCTACTCGAAAGTGATTGAAACTCCAAATACAGCAGTGGGCATACGAACGATATTTCTACTCCGTGAATTGTACATAGCATTGGAGAAAGAACTAATAGTAGATTGTGCGTACGACCAAGCAGAAGCCAGGGACCAACTGAGCGGCTCCGCATATTCATCATTGTACCTCCTCTGTGCCGCTGCATTTTGTTTGAATTGTTGGTACACAGGTGCGGCCGTGGGGGAGAAGTTAAGCCCGGTGAAAGCAGAGAAGGAGAGAGAGTCTGTGATTTTAAGAGAGGCAGAAGCATTCAGCGATGCCGAAGAGTCAACTCCAACGCAGACATGTCCAATGGGAACAGAGAGCTCTCTCTCCGCCCACTCAGAGACTGAGTCGGCGATGGTATCCTCAGCAACCGAAACTGTCTTGCTCACAATTTGTTTGAGCTGTTCGACCGTGTCGTCAGTGGGGGCCCTCGACTCCCCACAGCAGAGTGTCTTCTTCACCTTCTCGACTTGCTCATCAACAAGTGCCTTCAGCCTAGACCGTTCCCTGTTCTCTACTGCGACAGCTGTGACTGCCTGTATCACGTGGGTGGATTCTAATCCGTCGTCATCGTCTACTCTGGTGAAGGAGACGGTTGAGCCAACAGAAGGGACCGTATCGGGGAAGAGGAATGGTGAAGATGAAGAGGAAGCGGGGGAAGAGGATGAGGAATGGGGGGAAGGAGAAGTCTGGTGAGGTGGCGAGGGTGAAAACGTAGCAGAGGAAGACGAGGGAGGCTGTTCCTCGGGAACAGAGTCTCCCACGAATATAGAGAAAGTCTTTCTTTCTGTGTTTCTCTTCAAGAGTTGGGAGACTGGATCGTCCGCTGAGTCCTCCGCAAGAGCGGAAGAGAGAAGGGAGCCACTCCAGCTCCTCACTTCCCTTCCCCACCACAGACCCACTCCGCCAACGCTAAGGGCAGTCTTCCCCTTGCTTGTTACACTAGTTCTACCGGAACCTTCTCCCCATCCCTCCCCTCGCCCCCCACTCCCAGGCCGAGGGAAGCGCTGGTAATAGAGCTGAGGTTGTTCGCGGTTACTCCGTTGAGGAGGAGGTCCACTCCCATATAGTCCTTCTTCCCCACCGCCGTCACTGCCCTTGCGTTCACTTGAGACGATAAGGGAAAGGAAGTGAGCGAGACGGAGCAGTCGGAGAGGGAGGGACGGGTGGTTATCGAGAAGGCCAGAGAAGAGGTGGCGGAGGGAGAAGAGGAAGAGTTAACTACGCTAGAGTCAGCAAGAGAGGATGATGATGAAGGCTGTGGGGAAGAAAAAAGCTTCCTGTTCCCAGGATTGGCAGCCCATCGGAAGAAGATGGGGAAGACGTCTGGGGAGAACGAGCAGACGGAAGGGAGGAGAGAGAGGAGAGAGGAAAGAGAGAAGCGAGGGAAGGAAGACGAGAGTCCGAGGAAGAGAGGGGGAAGAGAGAGAGGAAGCTAGGGGAGAAGAAAAGGGGAGAGCTGCAGCATATCCCACAGAAAGGTGGGTCTCGAAAGGGACAGGGGAGAAGAGCGAGAACGAGGAGGAAGCAGGGGTTTTGGTGCTCTTCATACTCTCATCTCCAAGACTTCTCACCATATTCTCAGTCTTTCCCGCTACTTCCTTAGCGTATGAAGAGATCGAAGACAGAGAGCAAGCGTTGCCAGAGGATGGTGTAACGGAGGCTGAAGCGGAGGCAAGTGATGCGGAAGGGGGGCTAAGCGAAGAGGAAGATGAAGCGGTGGAAGAGGATGGGAAGAGGGAGGGAGAGTAAGACAAAGAAGGAAAGGGAAGGGGGATGGAATGCCTAAAAGACTTCGTCAGATCGAGGGCAAAGGAAGGGAGGGACAAGTTAACGCGGAGGTTGAGGAGGGAATTTTTGTTTTCCCTATGCAACCCCACTCCCCACATCCTGTTCTTCTCCGCCCTCCCTCTGCCTCCATATCCCTCCTCCCCCTCTGCCCTCCCTTTTCCTCCCCCGAACCCAAGCTCTAGGTCGTAGTGATCCTCACCTAGCTCATCTTCTCCCACTCCTTCGTCGCTTCCACCGCCTCTGTTTGCCGTAAGCCCTCCAGCTCTCCCATTCGTCACTCCCTCTATACAATATACAGACACCCTCGTGTCCGTCTTCTCTTCTCAGTCGGTATGGCAGACAACACCTTCAGGAGGAGGTCGGGAGAGCTCAAGTCCTCGATTTTCACGACACGAGTGCTGGAGAAGCGTATAGATGGTAGAGGGGGGTAGATAGGAAGAGATATGAGTAGGGGAGAGGTCAAGCGGAATACAAGAGAAGTAGAGAGGGGTAGAGGGGAGTTAGAGGGGAATAAGTACGAAACGGAAGGGTTGAAGACAATACAATTGTGTCATAATAGTATAGATGTAGTTGATTTATGAATATGAATCATGGATGCGTTCAAACTAAAGGTGATGCGGTTAGGGAGTGGCACTAGAGGCGGTGAGTCAAAGGAGGTGGAGTATATCTTTGCAGAGTGGGAAAATAGATAAGCTTACCAAGGTTGCACGAAGAGACTTGCTGCCTTGATCTTCTCGAGGGAAGAGTCAACGGCAGAGGAAATGTCGGCAACTAGACTGAGGTCGAGGAGTCCCTCTGCTGCGCAGGGAGTCTGGGGGAAGAAGGGGAGGAAGGGTAGAAAGAAGGAGACGAAGAGACAGAGGAGGGGCAGAAGAAGGATTGGGAAAAAGAAGAAGAAGGAAGGAGAAGGAAGGTGTGGGATTAGCAAAGAAACAGAGAGAACGTATATGCATTAGCATATTGTTGAAGCAAAGAAGAGTGAAGAAAGGATATGGGATATTACTGCTATGCTAGAAACGAGAATTAAAAAAAAAAAGGAGAGAGAGAGAGAGACAGGAAAAAAGGAAAAGGAGAGATGCGTGAAAAGAACGGAACGAGGCGAATGAGAAGGAGACTCACTGATAGAGTATTTCCCGGACAAGATATCGTCGAGGATGGGAGGGGGGAGAAACAAGATGAAGCAGACGAAGCAGGTGACGGTACAGACTGAGAGGGAGAGGTAGAGGCTGGGGGGTTCAGGGCTCCGAATGACTCTGAGGTAGAGAAAGGGAGGTTTTCGATAGCGCGTGAGACACATTCCTTTTCTTTGAGGAGCAGTTCCTTGACTTGGTTGATCTGCTGCCTTATCTGCACAAGTTTGTCTTCTTGGCTCTTGAAGGTTTCTCTCGTGGCTAGGTCAACCCCCTCAACGCCTCGTTGGCCTTTATCAGTACTCCCTTTGAGCACAGATCTTCTAACGAAAACATCGACAAGGGGCAAGAATGTGGTGTGGGCGATGAAGTAGTGGAAGCAGGGGTAGAGGCGGAGAGGGAAGAGGAAGGGGATGTAGGGAGAGAGGTAGAAGAGGGGGCAGAAGAAGACGTAGCAGAGGCTAGGTGGGTCTGGAGACAGGAAAGGAGAGCATTCGAATCAATCAAGTACTCTCCTCCTCCGATGATGACTCTCCCAGTCCCCTCTCGTTCTCTCTGTTCCTCCTAAGTGGATCGAACCGGCCTCTCCCCCCTCCCAGTGACTCCGGAGCAGTCCTCCTTCAAGAGGAGCCCCTGGGGTGAAATATGGGAGAGTGACGTAAGGGAGAAGCGACGTACAAGTCGAGAGAGTAGTGGGAGGATGTGGAATGGGATGGCAAACGCAAACATAATATTGTATAATGTGGAGGTGCAAGAGGGAAAGGGAAATATGGAAATGCATGAGTAGATTAATATGAGGCGAATATTAGGGCAGACAAAAGGGATCCGCTCCGATCGGAGAGTGTGAATGGGTTAATGTGTGTGAACTGGTGTGTGTTCGAATGCAACTAAGCATTCATAATAAGCGCGCAGCGGTAGGCGTGCGTATACACGTGTATGAGAGGTATGGGTGTGTGTGTGAGTGTGTGTGTGTGTGTGTGTGCGTATGTGTGTATGTGTGTGTGTGCGTATGTGTGTATGTGTGTGTGTGTGTATGTGTGTATGTGTGTGTGTGTGGATGGATGGATACTGCATGCATAGAGCAGTAATATTAGTAAGGTTTCTACCTGGGAAAAGTGTCAGTCCGTCTATTTCATGTACTCTCTTCAACTCTCCCCATGTCTTTCCCTCCTCCGCTCCTACCGCTCCCCCTCTTCCCCCAAGAGAGGTATTGGAGAGAGAGTACCATGATCTAACATCTAAGTAGTGTGATGCAACCGATAGGGAGTCGTGGAGCATTTTGACGTTCTTTGAGTCATCCTCAGAGACGATAAGGTTCAGATCAACTTCAGTCTGCATGGGGGAAGCTGGATGTCCGCAAGTGGAGAGTTTAGAAGCGCACGCGAAACATTAAATCCTAGTGATGGTGAAGTGTCCTTGGTCGAAGACTCAGAATGAGATGAAGCACCGAGGGAATCTTGCAGTTTCTTGAGCCCTCCCTCTTCTTGGAGAAAGAGAGAACAGAGAGCGTTGACGGAGGAGTCAATTAGGTCACGAGATTTCTCAATTGCTTCTCGGGATGAAAACCTTTTCTCCTCTTCCAACCGTGCGGAATGTTTCTTCAATGATTCATTGATGTTGGTAACATATACAGTGACCTCATAGTTCTTGTTCAATGCCTTGTCCAAGTCTCGGAGTTGGCTCTCCAGAGACGAAGGAAGCATCTTAGCAATTTGCAAATAAAGACAGCAAGAGAATAGATAATAAAATATGTAATTAGTGGGTATAAGGAGTTATTTTGTTAGAAAGTAATCAAACAGACCTAAATCGGATATATTTGAATAATGTTTTCAGTAAAAGCATAGAAAAATCATTGGAAATTAGTATAGAGTAAAATAAGCACTTCTCCTTAATCCTTCATCTCATTTTGAAAGTCTCAAATGATCCCTAACTTCGCATAAGCAGAAGATTACTTTATTTAACTCAAAAACAGTAATTTTGATAATTCGTAGAGTTTATTAATAGAAATTTTAGAGTGTATTTGCGTTTATTTCTGACTAGTAGATCTCTTTTTACAGTTACGGTGTGTCATATTTTGATTGCTAAATTTTCCTTGACTTTTTCCTGCTACAAATTGGGCGGGAAATTCTAACTATTGATTTTATGGTAACATTATGCATGTTCCAGTCGCATTGTTTATATATCTACTACATAAGGTTTTGCTTAGCTCGAAATTAAATTTTAAGGTGGATAGGCTCGATGGTTAGGGCGGGTCCAGTTCTCACTCTCTTGTAAGTTTGCTTTTAAGAAATCAATGTATTGTGACCAGTAATTTGCATTTGAACTTGTACTTTGTGTGTATGTTTTGTTGATCTTGCAAGTAAGTTGGTTTTTATACATTAATTGTTTATGACGTGCCTATTTTTGGTGGGAACTGTAGAATTGGGCAATGTGGAAACCAAGTTGGGGTCCAGTTTTACGAATCGCTAATCAAGGAGTATGAAACCTGCAACAATGAAACTCTTCGAAGTGGGGTACGTTTTTCTTCTGTTGGAATAGAATGATTGTAAATAGAAACGGCGTGCATATGTTTTTATCCGTTATGTTTGTCTAAATGTAACTTTAATGCGCCACTGCCTCAGGTAATGCAACAGTTCTTTCGAATTGGGAAGGATGGGATCGCTATTGCTAGAAGTATCCTACTAGATATGGAACCAAGAGCACTAGAAGAGGTAATGGTTCCGTCTGCGAGCGTTCGTTACTGCATTCCTTGTGCGTCCTCTGTTAGAAACTCCAACGCTTTATTGTTCTCTCCTTGTGCATAGCGTTTCTTATTATCGTCCTTATGTCTTTTGGAATGTAGACTCAGCAGAGAGCGAAGAGAAGTGGGAAATGGCGTTTTAGCGATAGAAACGCGATCCATGCAGAGAGAGGAAGTGCAAACAATTGGGCGTATGGATACCTCCGGAACGGGCCAGAGATGGAGGACAGAATCATGGAGGTCATCCAACAAGAGGTGACGAAATAGCAATGAAATATACACGGATACATATACGGGAATATATGTGAACGTTTGTCTTGTTGTTTCCTTTTTTTGTACTATTGATTGAATTTTGTTCGTGTGTGCTTTCGTTTTTTTGTTTCTTTCGTGTTTGACTGTTCCAGGTACGCAACACCCCCTCCCTCTGTGGAGTACTGATTATCCAATCTCTAGCAGGAGGAACAGGTTCCGGGATGGGTTCCTATGTAACAGAGCTCTTGGAGACTAGTTTTCCTTCTCTTCCTTTGATCAACTTCATTGTGTGGCCTTATTCGAGCGGAGAGGTTATTGTTCAGAGTCTCAACACCGCCCTCTGCCTCGCCCACCTCAGCAAACACTCGACTGGAATTATCGGTGTCCAAAACGACGAGATACACAATATTTGTACTTCGGTAGGAGAGAAACCACTGTTTAGAATTGCAAATATTGATTTTTGAAAGAGTTGCTCACGGAAGGAAAACCAATGAGCACCATGAACATGTATGCACATGTTTGCAGTAAAATGCTTTGTCGTACATCCACTTGACATGTCTAATACTAAATACATATGTAATGCTGAATGCGTGGTATTAATTCCAACGATGTCGCTCGGTTGTTTCCTCTGTCCACTCTTGCATTCTCTCGTCTATATGCGCCTACCCTTGACTTCTTCCCCACTCACACCCCCTACCCGCTTACCCCCACCGACTCCGTTCGTGTGATTAGCTTCGCTGCATTCCAAACCCCTCCTTTGAAGACCTGAACGATGTAATATCTACCCAGGCAGCTCACCTCCTCTTCCCCAGCTTTAAGGCCTCTTCTGATTGCTACTCTTCCTTCTACGACTCTACCCAACCCTTTTCTTCTGCCCTCTCCCTCTCATCCTTCGATGCGATGCTTAATCCATATGCTGGGCCCTACTCATCCTCTTCAGTATTCTCCTCTCTCCCTGGTGAAATCGGGTTCGGAGGCCGGGGGGCATGGGAAGGGGCTGGAGTGCCGACATTCGCATCGCCCTTCTCCTCCGCATTTAACCTTAGTTCCTCTCAGAAAAGCAGGCTCCTTGGGTTTGATGAGATCTCTTCTTCTCTCTTCTCCAACCCTATGTACAAGGTTGCTTCTCTTAGTGTGATCCCACAGGTCTCCTTGGAGTCTAAACAGTTCGAATCAAACTCCTGGACATACGTAGCTAAGCATCTATTCCAGGTGAGCATAGGGTCTGCCTATCGATAGACGAGACACTACAGCGCATGATTCACTGGACACGTACCTTCTTCTCGGCTCAAATTCGTGTTGCAAGTATTTTTTGTTGACTGCATATGTACATTAAGTTCTTTCATGAATCGTAACTAGTTGCAAATCGTTTGTTCGGTGTTTGGATTTGTTAGATACAATACATTCTGCATGAAATATATGTTGCATGATGTATACATGACTAACAGATCACTTCACTTGTATGGTATTGTCTGTCTTAGATGTATGTGACTCCTTACTCCTCTGATTCCAGAGCTATTGATTGGTCCAAGTCTCTTTCAGTACCTCCCACTGCCCCTCTGTTCTACTCTGTTCCTTCGTATATCCCCACTCCGATTCCCAGCGCCAACATTTTTCCCTCCTTCTCCTCCTCGTCTTCATCCTCATCTTCCTCGTCGTTCGGTGTCTCTCCCCGATCCTCTGGCCCTCGTGCTCTCCCTCTTCCTGAGTCCTTTTAAGAGGCTCTCTGCTGGAGACGAAAGGGGGAGGGGAGAGAGTATGGACAGGGGTAGAGAACGAGACAGCGAAGGAGACAGAGGACGGGAGAGGGAAAGAAGAGAGGGGGAAGGGAGATCGATCATCTGCCTATCCTCGCCCCTCGCTTGTAGCTGGTCTTTGCCCTTCCTCTAGACTTTCTGCGGCAACAGCTCATTTTGAAAAGCGAGCGGATGGAAGAGAAAACGCGGAAGGACGCAGTGGGGATGATGGGACAAGGGTAAGAAGAAGAGGGAACGGAGGGATAAGGATGCTGGGGAAGAAGAGGGGAAGGAAGAGGCGTACCCCTCATATTTGAGTGTGTGGGAGAGAAGAAGCGAAACGCATATCGAGCGTGGTAATTTCGAACGACCACACGTATGATGTATCCCACATTGTTTCCAGTAGATCTACTAGGCCAGCATATTCTCCTTCCTCCTCTTCCTCTTCCTCTTCCTCTTCCTCTTCCTCGTCCTCTTCCGACCCCTCCTCACCCACGTCCTCGTCCTTTTCGCCCTCTTTGTCGTCCCGTGTCTCAGTCTCTGACATTGAATCGCATGGGTGCATGTCATCTTCAGCTCTGTGTACTCTTAGAGGAGAGGACAGTGACGCCCTTATTAACGAATATTTCTCTTCTTCTAGTGGAAACGATGGTGCGCATGCATTCAACTCGTTCGTTCAGCACAAGGGATCCGTCTCCAACAAGCAGACATCCACCTCAGCATCATCATCTAGATCTACCCCAAAGCAAAAGTCATCTCCATCCTCCTCCTCTTCGACTTCCTCATCCAATGAGAACACGGAAGTCTCAATCGCTAGTCGGAGGGCTCTCTTTCAATCCCTCCCAAGGCACCCTGGCTTCTTCTCATCTTTCTCGACTGATCCTCTTTCCTTCGCGTTTGCGCCATCCCCCTTCAACAAGTAAGTTTCATTCTATATATATGTATCTTTCATGTGCATGAGTAGTCTATACATTCTTAACATTATCTATGTCTCGTTTATTTTGCGTTGTCATGTATGCAGTGATTCTCGCTCAGGAAGTATTTGTGGCACTTCCCAGAAACTAATCCGCCCGCTGGACTCCTTGTTGGGTAAAGGATGGAACCTCCTCAGTGCAAATGCATATGTTCATCATTACTAGTAAGTATTTGTATTTTCTACTCTTTCTGAACTCTATGTATTGTATCAAATCTCTGTAACTAACGGTTATTTCCTGATATGCGTATATTTTTTGTTCTTTCAGCCAATGTGGTCTAGAATATGACGACCTTTATGATGCGTTTGCCCAACTAGAAGACGTTATAAACAAATATAAGTACATGTAGCCGGAGCTTTGATTGCATTTGTCTATGTATATATATATGTCGAAGAATTTCATCTCTTCCCATTGTTACACTAGAATTTCTACATTGTCACACAAAATAAAAAGTCAGATCCCTTTCGTGTCTATATTTCGCAATACGTGAATGTGTATTGAACTCGTATTATTAAAGATATGTGTGGAGGCGACTGTATAGCTGTTCAAATACGTATGTTATTAAAAAAAAAAAAAAAAAACGTATTGCAAATCGAAAGACATGAAGATTTTTGTATCTAACCGTTTGGAAGAAATGGTAATTGTATTTATACTTTTACTCAAAGTAGGTTGTTGGAATTATTTTCATATTGCCTTATCTTACATTTTACTAACTTTTTCTGTTATATAACTTCTCAAAAAAAAAAATTGGTGTAGGAATGTCTCTGTTTGAGCCGTTTAAGGCCGTAGAGAGAAAGAACGGGATTGTAAAGGGTTCTGATATCGCTGGTATATTAAAGCAATGGTAGGGACTCCGAATGACACCGAAAACTGGCACACGGTGTTTGATTCTGTATTCTAAGTGTGGTGTTTTCTAGATAAGCTGGCAAGTAACTTACTCCCTTCTTTGCGGTTATATCTACTATACGTTGTTTTGGTGTTGTGTAGGTACAAACCATCCACAGACGACGTAACAGAGCTTGTGCATCAAGTTATGACTGACTCTTCTTTTGACCATTTTTACCAAACATTAACTAATGTAAGATAAAAATAAGCAATACCACAAATCCGGGTATCTTTCTGGTCGGGTTGTGCAAAGCTCCACTAACATTTGTTTGTATGCACCCCTTGGTCGACTCTGCACCCTTCTTAGATTTCTGGAGGCAAGAAACATATGTCTCTGGTGATGACGGATGCTGAAGAAACTCTTTGAAAGAAGACTTTACAAAGATTCATCACGATGACATAGGTAAGACTCGAGCACGGGAACGTAGCATTCTCATGTCAGAGGATGTGTTTTATTTCTGTTGTATCGTGCCTCTGTTATTTTGTTCGCTGTAGCTACAATGAGTCTCTTACCATAAGGTGGTGATATGCACTCGACTCTTGGTTCGTTGTGCCTACTGCTGCGTTTTGTTTTTGTTTTTTTTTTGGCGAGCAGAAGGGATTGTAGAGTCGGAACTCATACCTCTCATTCAGAAGGCCTACGAAGCACCTAGAACACTGATCGACGAACTTATCAGCAGATTGGGAGTTCAACCGGTATGATTGCACGTTGTATACTTGTAGTTTGAATAATGTGTATAATCTTATGTCGAATGAAGTGTGTATTCGTAGTCTTGTTGTATGTCCTCTATATGTTAAAACTGAACTTATAGTGTGATATATATGCGGGTACTTTTTGCATCATATTGTGTGTGTGAATATGTGTATTGATCTCATATGGACTCCATCTCCGTGTAAACAGGATCAGAAAGTTACGCTGAGTGAGTTCCTTCGTGGAATGGAGCATGTTCAACAATCCCTTCCCTCCATATTGAGTCATCTAGAGGTTTAGGCAGCTGATATATTATATGAGTGAGTTGGATTGTCTGTGCATACCTGTTTTACATGTAATATTCCTCACGCTACACTTATTTCTGTCTCTCCTTTTTTGTTCGTAGTCGTAGTGTGGTTTTTTGTAGGTCTTTCCCATAGCAATAAAAAGAACAATCGTAAAAGATGTTGGTTTAACATGTGTAGGAGCCTGTATATGGTTCATTAAATATTATGTGCAATGTTCTGGAACCCCATCTTTGTTGAGTAATTTACCATAATAAAGTAAAATCATGCAGGCCTTTTTTTTAAGTGGGCTTCCGTGTATATTGATTTATGAATATCGTAGTTTTTAAGTGACAAGTATTAATTAATACCTTCCCTCGAAAGTTTGGTAGTTATAATTTGAAATTGTTCAGCATCTTACTATGAATGCAACAATTCCAGTTCATGGTAAGTTTAGTTTGTCTATGTGTAGTTTGTATTTCGTGGATTTGTATCAATTTGTTTCTTTCTAACGAATAGATCGTGAGCTGAATGTCTGCTAGTTTTGAAACCCTAACGCTATTGAATATACACGTTGTATACTGTTGCTATAGTTGAAGTATGTTTAGTAAATGAAAGTACTGCTCGCCCAAAAGATGTAAAAAACCACCTGTACAAATTCTTGCAGAAGAATTTTGCGTTTTTCAAAACGGGGCCATTGGATTTGTCCTCGGATGAAGTGTTGGAATCCCACTGCGAATCGATCAATGTATACGTACCGGAGTCATCTAACCCTAATGGGGTTACTTTTTGGAAGGCTAGAATCATTCCGTATGTTTTCAAACTAAACAATGATATCGGAGTGGGTAAGTGCTTTTTGTTTCAATTCCTTGCCTTGAGCATTGCACGTGCCAATTGTATGTAGTAGCAAAGCAACCTGTGAAACTCTATTAGCATGTGTATACTGTAAACGAAAATGTGTGCGTGTGTCTTACTGTATGGTGTTTGTTACTGGATATTGCGCAGAGCAAATACAAGATGGTGAAGAGGAAGGAGACACATCCACGGTGGCATGCCATCAATTCATCCTCCCTTTCGTTGACTTCCACGGCCTTTGGGAAAGGTATTACCAGTTACTGATGTTGTCAATATACAAAAAATGGTTTGTATCAACTCAAGCATTTGTTATGCGTTTCTTTTTGTTTGATAGCGCCTAACATGTACGCGTATGTGAATACTCTTCTGAATTGGTTGATTTATTTTCCTGTAGCCTTTACTTCGATACGAACGTCAAGGAGGACCTTTTAAACTACGTCATGACATCTCTTCTATTTTCGACGAGACAAGTGAACCCTTCAATCATTGCATGCAACAGGTAATGAATGCATATGAAACTATACTTCAAAGCGAAAGGTTCGCTCGTAAGACATTCATATTGTATGATTTCATAGGCATATGCTTATATTAACTCAGATAATATTGGTGGTTACTACTTGTCTATGTTCAACCTACCATCGGGATGTGTTGTGTTGATCAGGGTGGTATTGTTGCATGGCCCTCCAGGAACAGGAAAGACGACGCTATGTAAAGCGATTGCTCAGAAGCTTTCTATTAGGCTGTCTTCTCGATTCTCTTCGGTAGAGCTAGTTGAAATCAACTCGCACTCCCTCTTCTCCAAGTGGTTCTCAGAGAGTGGAAAGATCGTCCAACGACTGTTTGACAAGATTCAGGACCTCTTGGAAGACAAGGATACGATGGTCAGTAATAATCATCTTTATCTCTTTTTTTGTCTTTCATGCATTGTGTTTTATCATTCGTCCAATTGCTTGCGGGTCTTCAGTTGGTTGCTACTTTTGATTCTGTAAACATGTTGTACGTAGATCATATACAACATATTGTGCAGTTGAATGTATAATTACTTTGATTGTATATTATTTATAATCTGTTGGATGATCTAATCATTTATTCGTTTGTTTGTTTCTGCAGGTATGCATAATGATCGACGAAGTGGAATCTCTAGCGTCTGCCAGACAATCTGCTTTGGCTGGCACTGAACCAAGTGATGCGGTGAGAACTGTCAACGCAATGCTGACCCAGATTGACCGTCTGCAATCGAAGGAGAATGTGATCGTGATGGCCACCTCCAACATCACCTCTGCTATTGATGTGGCCTTCCTCGACCGAGCAGATATGAAAGTATTCGTAGGCCCCCCAGCCTTAGAGCCAGATACGCGATCCTTCTGTCAACTATCCTAGAACTCATACGGTGTGGTATTGTTTCCTCTCCTTCTGCAGTTTCTTCATCGTCTAAATCTGAGCATATGAATGATGACAGTGACTCTGGCGGAAAAGAAGGGGAGAGTAGGGAGGATAGTGGAGGCAAAGGGAAAAGCATTTCTCAACGGAGGTCCATCGCGGCTTTTGCAAACTGTTTCCTAACGTACGAGCAGTTGTGTGAGAAGGTTCCCGCCATCGTTAATGTGTCTGACTTGAGCATCGCCAACAACGCAATGGAAGGCATGTCTCTCCCAGATTCCTCTTTGCATCATACATCTGTCCCCTCTGCATCCCCCCATGCTTCTTCGCTCTCTTCTTTTTCTTTCGGGAATGCAAGTAGGAAGGACTCTAACGTCTTTGGGGCAAGCAAGAAAGCAATTTCGAAAAAGGATTGTTCTGTGATTTACTCGGGGGATGTACTCCGAAAGACCAGAGATCTAATTTCATCATCCCTTGATACATTTGGACTTGGAGATTCCGTTTTTTCTGCTTCTCTCCCTCTTCCCGCTTCTCTTATTCCCAGTGCTTCTTCTCTCGCTCACATCGATGCTCATGTGCTTCGAGTATCTCTCGCTTTATTCCGCATTGCACTTCGAACCTACGGTCTCAGTGGAAGATCTCTTCGTAAACTCCCATTCCAAGCACATGCTTACTCTGTTCAAGACTTTGCGTTTTACGAAGAAGCACTTGACGACGGTAGTGAAAGTAAAGAGGAGTCGGGTAAAAGTTCAGCCTCGTCTTGCTCCGATTTATCTTTCCTTGTTTCCCTCGACTCTGCTGCTGTGCGCAGATGCGTTGAGTCGGAAGAATAAATGCGTGTAATTGAGTGCTGTTTTTTTATTTTGTAATACAGAATCACTTTTTTTTATATGTACACAATCAATAAGGTTCCACAGAGGTCATCTTCTCCTTATTGGAGTATTCTTTTATGCGTAATATATGATTATGGACGCATTAAGCATAGAAAACAAGATATAATGTATACACTATGTTTGTGTATACATGGTATACAGTAAGGGGGGTGTGAGTGTTCTGTACTAGTTTAAAATTTAACGAATTGTTACTTGTGAATGCAATTTTTATAACAGAAACGGTCAGATGTATGGGTTTATTTTGGGATGGCATATCTCTACGTAAAAGAAAGACAGTCCATACAAATGAACGGTAGTGAAAAAAAAAGTAAACTATGACACTGATGTGTATATGTGTGCTGTGTTTAATAAATGTCAAAATGGTAACAAGATGCTACCGGAAAGGTGCATGCTTAAATCTAAAATTGGATTTGCTCTGCTTGTATTAGAAGAATTTTAATTGAAAAAATAGTATGTTATAAAGGAATGCATATACAACCACTTGAAAAAAGTTGTAAGCAATTAAATATACAGGATCAGTTCTAACTATGGCTCTTAGTAGTATGAATTAATTTTTTTTTGCTAACTCACATGTGTGCAAATGTACGTGTGTATCTGCATTTATGAATAAAGCTGATGAAACAGTCATTATACGAAATATTCACAAACATAGGGGAAGAGTGAAGGGCACTACTTGGTTTTACTCTACATGTAGTTATTGAAGCATGTTTATTTGTTTTCTGAATGATGTTTAAGAATGCCTATATTTTTGATTCGATACTACGCAGTATATTTCATTTTTATTTTTAGACTAAATCGTACTCATTTTTCCCTCTTCGAAATTCGATTCTACAGAAAGGGCGTGCTTTAGTGGATTGCTTGTTCGAACGCAACAATCGCTGAGCTACATCTTCATTGAAGCATCACTATTATTTCCTTTCTTTAATTTTCGAAACAGTGTATGCTAGTGACGGAAAAGAAAACAAATTCTAGGTACCCTTATCTCTACTGATTATTCTCAAGAGCAACAAACTTATGGTTCTCTGATATTGTATTTGTAAATAGTTTCTTTGTGAAATGTGTATATGATTATCTCAAAAATTATGTTTGTGTCCATTGGACAACGATCATTGTGTGCATTTTGATGCTTTTTATTGTTCGTTTAATGGATTCTTTGTTTACCTTCAGGTGTGCTGTTTTCATTTTTTTTCGTTTCCTGGCTTGTGGATTCTTGTGAACATTGAATTGATGCTTGCGTTGTTTTTTTTCATTATACGTCGTATATGGTATGCCTAACTGTTTACTGAACGGGGATATTCTTACTATGCGTGTTAGTACTAGAAAACAACGCGAAAGCACAAGGTCTTTAGATCGAAAAGGAGGGCAGATAGAGTGTTTACAAATAGACTCTTCACTTCCCCCTGAGAAGACAGCATCCACTCATCACGAAGAACCACTTTTATATCTCTCAGCGCATTCTTATCACACAATGGACGATCGTAATCATGCATTCCCGCATGTTATTCAAATAGATAAATCTTCTTCGTCCTCGTTCTCGTCCCATTCGTTCTCTTCTCTTCCTTCGGCAGGAGACGAAGGGGGCCTGAACGTGCAACACAAAAAGAAAGGGAGAAAACAAAATAAGAACAAAGACCAGAAGTTGAGCAATGGCACTACAAACAGTAATAGCAACAACAATGTAATCAATAACGGTAACAACGGAGGATCTGGTAATCATGGTATTGGGTTCAATGGGCAAAACTCGATGGGAAATGCCCATAGGAATCAGACAGCGGCTGGAGTAGTAGTGGCAGGTGGAGGAGGTGGGGTAGGGGCACAGCATGCGTTCGTACATGGGAATGTGCACGGGGGGGTCCACTCCGCGGCCCATCCGGTTATGCATCCACCAGCACATCCATCTTCTCATCCTTCAGCACACCCCAATGTGATGGTGATGCATGGTGGACTCTCCCACCCTAACCCCCACTCTCACCCTCACTCCCACTCTCATCCCCACCCCAATGTATCTGCCAACATCCACGCTAACACCCACCCCAACCCTCACTCTGGTGTTCACCCGAACGTCATCGTTGGATCCCATCCTTTGCACAACGTTCACAACAACGGCATGCATGGGGGGCATGGAGCTCATGGAGGAACGCATGGATCGCATGGGGTTCACGGAAACTCCCACAGTGGAGCAGACAGGGCTTACAATGGGGCGCATAACGGAGCACATGGAACGCATAACGGGAACCATATCGACAGGCACGGGGGACATAGCGGGAGCATTGGGGGGAACATGGGAGGGAATGTTTACGGATCTTCTGTCCCCTTCCCCTTCCACCCCCACTTTCCCTCCCCTTCCTTCGCTGGCCCTCCCTTCCCCTCCTCCCCCTTCCCTCCGTCGGGCTTTCCCCCTCCTCTTACTCCTCCGCCTTCCCTCCCCATGCTTCTCACTCTATTCCTCACTCATACCAACATAGATACCCTCAAGTCTTCCCTTCCCCCTCCCCTTCTCTTTCCACTTCCCCCTCTTCCTCAACTAACTCCTCATCCTCCCCCTCTACCCCCTCTTCCCAACTCTCGCCTTCTGTCTCCTCCTCCCCCTCTTCCTCCTCCCCCTCTCTCACAATCTACGGCCCCCCTTCCCCTTCTCCTTCCGCCTCTCCCTCGTCCTCCTCTTCTTCTTCTTCCTCTTCACACTTAGCTTCCTCAGCCTCTGTCTCTTCTTCCTCTTCTTCTCCTCTCCTCTCCTCCCCCTCATCCTCTGTCGTATCGCCTTACCTCCACTCCTATTCTCCTTACTCCGCCCAATATCCTCCTCCTCCCTCTCCTCCTACCTCTTCTCCTTCGTCGTCCTCCTCCACCTTCCCCTTCTCTCCTCCCTCTCCTTCGTCTACCTCCTCCTTTTCCCCAACCGCATCCAGACCTTCTTCCTCCCCCATCTCCTCTTCCTCTTCCCCTTCTTCTTCTGTGGCTCTGTCTCTTCCTCTCTCTCTCTCTGCTTCACCTTCCTCTTCCTCTTCTTCTTCCTCCTCGTCTCACCTCCCCTACGCCGTCTCCTCCTTCCCCTCCTCCCCACCCTCCCCACTCCTCTCCTCATCCTTTCCCACTAGCCACAGCTCTAACTCGTATCATAACAGAGCAAACTCCTCATCTTCTTCTTCTTCCTCCTCTCCTCGTTCGTCTTTCTCCTCTCTCTCCTCCCTGTCCGTCCCCTCCTCTCCAGCCCAGGAGACTAAGTTCTCAAGAAAGAATCTAGACCAGAAGGGGGCTTACGAGGGGAAACTATCTATGCATGATGGGAAGGTATCAATTCATGAAGGGAAAATATTTCAAGTACCCCTCTTGGCTGGTCCCTCCTCTTCTGTTTCCTCCGCTCCTCTTGTCTTCTCTGGTCCCAGCCCCTCTTCTTCCTCTCCCTCCTCTTCCTCTTCCTCATCCTCTTCTTCATTCTCCTCTTCCTCCTCCTCGTCTATCTCAGTTTCCCTTTCCTCCTCCTCCCAGTCCTTTCCTTTCAACGAGAAAGGGGAGGGAAGGGAAGAGGAGACAAAGAGAAGGGCAGAGGAGGAGAATGGGAGAAAGGCAGAGGAGGAGAATGGGAGAGGGGCAGAGGAGGGGAGTGGGAAAGGGGCAGAGGGGAAGGAGAAAGGTCAAACAGCGTTGATTGGATAGGACCTAGGATTGATCGAGGGAGTGAGAAGGGTAGAAGTGAAAGTCAGTGGGGAGAGAACAGGAGGAGCGATGAGGTTGAATGGGGCCGAACTGAGGGGGAGAGGGGAGGAAGGGGGTGGAAGAGAGGAGGGAGACCGAGGGAGAGGCACAGGAAAGGAAGGGGAAGAGAGGGAGGGAAGGAAGGAGGGGAAAGACAGAGGGGAAGAAACGGATGCTGAGGGAGGGAAGAGCGGAGAAAGCCCTAGTCCTCTATCCGCCTCCCGCTCTTCTTCCACTGCCTCGCTTTCCGCCTCGCTTTCCTCTCTCTCTTCATCCGCCTACCCTTCCTCTTCCTCCCTTCCTGTTTCCCTTGCCCCCTCTCCCTCAGTCTCAAACGCTCCCTCTCGCTCGTCTTCCCCTATACACAACCGCCGCGCACTCCTCCCCTTTTCTTCTTCCTCCTCACCCCCGTCTTCTTCCCTTAACCTCGCTCTCTTCCCCTCTTCTTCCTCTGCCTCCTCTCTAGCTGCTTCCTCCATTGCCTCTGTTTCTATTGATTTGGGAAAGAGTAGGGAAGGGCGGGAAAGTGTAGCTGAGGGGAAATAGAAGCAGAGGAGAGAGAGACGGAGGCAGAGGGAGAAGGCAACGGAGAGGGGGAAAAGGAAAAGAAGAAGGGGCGGAAGGGAAAGAATAAGAATAGAGGGGGTTGAATGAGAGTGTAAAGGGGGTGAAGAAGAAAAAGCGAAGGTGGAGGCGGGGGAAGGGGAGAGGGAAAGAGAAGGAGAAGATAGAGGAAGAAGTGAGAAAGGGACTGAGAAGGGTAAGGGGGCCGACAGGAAGAAGAAGAAGCATGCGTGGGACTTGGAGGCTGAGCCTTTTATCCCTTGTTCTATGTCTCCCTCTCTTTCCTCTTTTCCGCCATCCCTCTCCGCATACTCTTCTCACGCCTCCATCCCCTCCCCTCCTTTCGTCCCGCTTTCCCCTCCTCTCTCCTCCCTCTCTCCCCTCTCTCATCCCTCTCCCCCTGTCAATCCTCTCGTTCCCTCACCTCTTCCCTTTCCCTCTCACCGTCCGCCTTAGCGTCCTCGTCTTCATCCTCATCTTCATCCTCCTCCTTTTCTCTTTCTGCTGATTCATCCTACGGTGTGCATTCACATTTACAATCCTTGGCTCACTCTTCGGTTGCATATGAAGATGAAATGAGGGAGAGAGAAGGAGGGAAAGGGGAGGGAGGGGTAGAAGAAGAAACGGAAGCTAGATGCGATGATAGTGTATTCGATAGAGGAGGGGAGAGGGAGAAGGAGGGAGGGGAGAGGGATGAAGACCAGTTGAAAGAAAGGAAAGAGAGAGGGAAGAAGGAAAAGAAGAGGGAAAAGAAAGAAGACAAGGAAAAGGAGGGGGAGGAGAGAGACGAAGAGAAGAAGAAAGAGAAGAAAAAGGAAGAGGGGAAGGATGAAGCAGAGGGCCTGAAGAAAAAGAAGTGGAGTTCAGGGAATGGAACGCACGTATCGTCTCTCTCGCTTTTCCCCTCTTCCTCCTCCTCATTCTCCTCTCCTTCTTCTTTCTCCCCCTCCTCCTACCCTTCGCCTTCCTCCTTCTCCTCCCCCTCTCCATCCCCGCCTCCTTCTCTCTCCCACTCCTCAGTCGGCAACAACCAAGCTTATAACAACAACTATAACTACAACAACAACAACTACTTCAACAGCAACAGCTACAGTAGCACGAGTGGAAACAATAATAGCAACAATAACAACAGCAACAACAACTACAACATGAACAATAGATACACCAACGTTAACTCTGGTTCGTTCAATGTCTACGGAACGTACAACTCCACCTACAACTACTACAACAACAACAACAACAACAACAATAACAGCTATAACAACAACGTGAACAACAACAACGGGTACGTAGGATACAATGTTAGCAGCGGAGGAAGTGGGGTTGGGAACAACAATAGCAACAACAACAATTACGTCTACTTCGGTGGGCAAGGAGGAGCAGCAGGAGGGAACGGTAGTGGAGTGGGGGTGGCTGGAGGGGCGATGGGAGAAAGGATGTCCAAGCGGAAGAACTCCCTTATTGGAGCGAGTGGATCTGCCTCCCCTTCCCTCTCTTCCATGCCCCATTCCGCTACCTCCTCCGTCTCCTCCTCTTCCCTCTCTTCTCCCTTTTTCTCTGGGGCCCCTGTCCCACTCCCCCTTTCTCACCCTTCCTCCATCCCACTTCCTTCTGCTCTATCGCCTAATTCCTCCCCCTCTCCTGTGGCTGGGGTAGTGGGGATGGGAGGGGTTGCAATGGGAGGCCCAATGGGAATGGGTGCGGTGGCAATGGGAGGGGTAATGGGAGTGGGAGCGGTGGCAATGGGAGTAGGTATGGGCGGAGGAGGGTTCGGCGCAGAGGGAGAGGGAGGACTGGGGATGAGTGGGGTCGAGTATGGCTCCCCCTCTCCTCTCCTCCCACCCCCATTCCTCTCATCCTCGCCCATACTCTCCTCTTCCTCTCGCTTCGTCCCCAACCCCCTTGACCCTCTCCCTCCTCCTCCCTCCCCCTTCGTTCCTCTCTCTGTAACCTCCCTGATTAGCAAATACATCAGCTCTGTCTCTACCAACCAACCGTACTCCTTCTCCTTCCCCCCGCCGCTTCCTCCTCCTCCCCTTCCTCTACCACTGCCTCCTCTCCCTCGTCCTCCGCTTCGCTTTCCTTTATGTCTCGTCTTCCCTCACTACCTCCTCCCTACGCCTCCCCCTCAGGCTCCCTTGGCAAATCAGCTCTTCACTTCGATATTCTCCTCATGGCCCGTGCTCTCTCCCTCCACTCGCGAGAACTTGAGAAGCGTAGAGCAGTGATAGAGTCTCTGTCTCGTCTGATATCGACCTCTATGAAGATGGGCGATGATATCGTAGTCGACGTCACTGGGTCCTCCGCCACCGGGCTCTTCCTCGATAACTCTGACATTGACCTCGTTGTCAGATGCCTCAGCAAAAGGGAAAGGGATGCAGAGATCAAGCACACACTCAGGTTCCTTCATAGACTCTACCTCCCGCTCTCCGTTCCACACACCCTCATCAAACCGTCTAAGGGTAATGTTTGTACCGGAGAGACAAGCAAGGATGACACTCACAGTCAGCGCGCAAAACTCTCTTCATCTCTGCCTCACTCCGACTCTTCTTCCTCCTCGTCTTCTGTATCAACCTCGTCGTTATCGTTGGTTTCGTTGTCTTCTCTGGGAGAAACTCGGGCAGAAGTGTTGGAGAGAGAGGAGAAAGAAGGGGGAGATAAAGAGAGGGGCAATGAGAGTGAGGAGAGTAGTAGAGGTGAAATAGACGAAGAGACGGAGGAAGGAAGTGAAGATGGGAAGCAAAGCGAAGAAGGGACCGACGAAGAGGGAGTGGAGGGTGTAGATGGGGGAGGAGAAGAGGAAGAGAGAGGGGATTGGCTCGCCGATTGGTGGACTGGAGAGTACTTAGGCGAGGAGCCTTCATCTATGCTTATTCCCCTCGAGGTTAGCGTTAACAGGAAAAGGTGGGCTAGAGGAGGGGAAAGCAGGGGAAATGCGAAGAGCAAAGGAAAGAAAGGAAAGGAGGAAGAGGGGGCTGGGGAAGGAGAGGTGGGCAATGGCTTACCGAACCCTGCAAGTGCATCCATAGGAAGTGGGAACGGGAGCGGAAGTGAGGAGTGGGAGGAGGACTTGAACCGTCCTTTGTGGATGGTGCACCCACCTCGCAAGCCCTCTTTCCTTCTTGATATGGCAGCGCTTCACTCTCTTTCGTCCAGCATGAAGACAGTCAGTTCCGAGGTAAAGGTGATATCTACCGCATCAGTGCCAGTGATCAAGATCATGCACAGAGAGTCAGGTCTCCCAGTCGATGTTACCTTCAACGTATCGACCGGAGTGTGTTCGACTAGGCTCATCCAGAACTTCCTTCGTTCCTGTCCTTACGTCCGTCCTCTAATGCTCGTGTTGAAACAAATCCTGAAGAAGAGGACTCTTCATGACCTCTACAAGGGAGGCGTATCCTCCTACGCCCTAGCTGTCATGGTGATCTACTTCCTCCGCTCTGTCCCCTCCCTCGCAGGGTACCTTTACCTTTACGATGATGGGTTTGTCGGGCCTAGACCAGAGTGGATCGCCAGACCTTCTCCTCTCCCTTCAGACGTAGGAACGCGGGCAGAGGCAAACGTCGAGGCGAAGGCGGAGGCAGAAGCGGAAGCGGGTGCAGAGGTAGGTGTAGATGTTGGTGTGGAGACAGAGGCGGATGTGGAGACAGGGGTGGATGTGGACGTGGAAGTAGGGGCAGAAAAGGTGGAGGTGGGGGCTGAGGGGAGTGACGAGATGGAGGAGAGGGTGGAAAGAGAGTCCGAGGGAAGAGAATCAAACGTGGAGGCAACGAAGAAAGAGGGGGATGAGAAGGAGGGTGAGCGGAAAGAAAATCACTCGAATGTATATTCCTCTTCCCCTTCTTCATCTCCCTCTTCCTCCTCCTCTTCCTCCTCCTCTTCTTCCCCCTCCTCCTCCTCCTCTTCCTCCTCCTCCTCCTCTTCCTCCTCCCCGACCCCTATTTCCCCCTTCGTTCCCCATTCCACCAGAAGGGAGCGTAGACGTATCGCTGCTCCCCGATATTGATTTGGGCACTCTACTCTTGGACTTCCTTCATCACTTTGCATTCGTTCACCCTTCCAACCGAGTGATCTCCATAAGAACTTCTCCCCTCAACTATAGTGCTCTCAGTATCCCAGTTCCTCCTCCCTCTTCCCAGCTCCACCAGGCCTATTCGGGATACTCCCACCGCAAGGAAGGGGCGAAGGAAGAGAAGGACGTGAAAACCAACGAGGACGCGGATAAGGAGAGGAAAGAAGACGGGAAAGAAAAGGAGAGAGAGAAGGAGGGAATGTGTCCTCGTAAGGATGGAGCTGCTCGGTTAATAATTGAGGATCCGATAAGTGGTACTGACCTGGGCCATAAGATGTTCAAAGTGGCGGAGGTCCTTCAATGCTTTGAGGAAGCATACACCTACCTAGCAGAGTCAAAGAGGGAGAGAGTGGGAAGGTTCACTCAGTGCAGACTAGAGCTCCTAACGCAAATCAACGTCATGTTCTCCTCCTTCTCTACCATGGTTGTCCCCGTCGCCCACTCACTCTTCCCACTTGTGTTGCAGATCAGGAGTGGGAGACTAAGGCCATGGAAAAGAGAGAGGAGGAGGAGAGGATCAGGAGAGGAAAGGAAGAGCTGGAGTGGGCGAGAAAGGAGGAAGAAAGAGGAGGGGCTGATGAAGAAGCGGAGAAGAAGGAAGAACAGGAGATCGATACGGAAGAGAAGGAGAAGAAAGAGAAGAAAAAGAAGAAGGGTGAGGAGAAGAAGAAGAAAAAGGAGAATGAAGAAGTCCTGCCCCCTGTTTCTTCCTCCTCCTTCCCCATATTCCCTTCCTCCGCTTCTCTTTCGTCCTCACTGATTCCCTCCTCATCCTCGTTTTCGTTCCCGGGAGAAGCGCAGGCGGAAGCGGAGGAAGAGGCTTTGCTTGCTCTTTCGTCCGACTCGTCCCCCTTTCCCTCCTCGACCAAGAGCTCTTCCAGTGCCACTTCACCCCTTCACCCGTCTTCATCGTTCAGTCCCTGCCCTCTCCTCAACCCTCTCCTCAACCCTCTCCTCCTCCCTCTCCTTCCGCCTCCCTCTCCCCTCCCACATCTCCCTCCGCCTCCTCTCTCTCTCCTGGACCCTCTCCTTCACCTTCTGCTTCACCTGACGCTGAGTCCTCATCTTGCTCGTCTTCCTCTTCTCCTACCGCTCCTTCTCCCCTAACTCCTTCTCCCTCCTCTCTTGACTCCTCTGTCTCCGTCGATACTCCCCTCTCTCCCTCACCTTCTTCTCCTTCTGTTTCTCCTTCCCCCTCTTCCTCCAACCCTCTCCCTCAATTAGATTCGGCTATATCTCTCTCTTCTGATTCAATTTCCTCTCGTCCTGAATTTTCTCGTTCTCCATCTTTTGATTCTTCTTCCTCTGCATCCTTCCTCTCTTCCTCTCCTTCCTCATCCTCTCCTTCGTCGTCCTTCTCCAAACCCCTTCTCTCCTCCTCCTCCTCCTCCATCTCTTCCTCTGTCTCTACTTCATCTATTTCTTCTTCTTCTTCTTCCTCCGCTTCTACTTCTACCTCCGCTTCCACTTCCAATCCCGCTGCTAACTCTTTCTCCGTCCCATCTCTTCCCTCTGCTCTCTCTGTCTCCTCTGCGCCTGCCTCTCCCTTTCCCCTTGCGCAGTCAATACTTGCCTTCGCCTCTGAGTCTCACTCCTTCTATCTCCCAGACGTCCCTTCTCTCTCCCCTTTCCCTCCGCTCTCTCCCTATTCCTCTCTCCCCCACTCTCCCTCTCCTTCAGTCTCTCCTGCTATTCCTATCCAGCACATCCCACTCCACCCTCCTCCCGTATTCCCTGGTGCTCACATCGCAGTCGGCCAACAGCCGATTAACATGAACAACAATGGCAACAACAACATCGCTAACAATAACAGTAGCGCTAGCATGGGCGGGATTAATGGCGTGGGGACAGTGGCAATGGGAGCAATGGGTGGGGTGAATGGGAGCAACGCTCACCTCCCCCTTTGTTCCGCTCTTCCTGGGGCTCGTCGCAGCCCCCTCCCCTGCTTCCATCAGCTCCCTCCCCCTCGTCTTCGCTTCGGTCTACCGCTCACCCCCAGCGCTTGAACTATCCTACTCCCCCTCTCTCCGCCGTCTCTCCCGAATCAGTCATCATTGTCCCCTCTTCCGTCCCTCCCTCTCCCCTCTCCTTCCCCGCTTCGCCCTCATCCGCTGCGTTCTCCCTCTCCCCCAACCCATCAGGTCTTCCCCCTTCCTCACTCCTCCCTCCCCCTCTCTCCTGCCCCCTTCTTCACTTTATGCACAGCCCTTTGTCACATCCTCCTCTCTCTCCTCGTTTTCCACCTCCTCTTCTCTATCCTCCTTTGCCCTATCCTCTTCTCTCCACTCAAGACCCTCCTCCTCCCCCCTCTCCTTCGGTTCCTCCCAGAAGAGCACCAGGAAACAACACTAGCAATAACAACAACAGCAATGGCAACAACAACCTGAATGGAAAGTCGGCCTCCGCTCTCTCCCCTTCTTCATCTTCCTCGTCGCTGCTTTCCTCCTCCTCTTCCTCTTCCTCCTCTTCCTCCTCTTCCTCCTCTTCTCTCCCGTCCTCTTCTTCCTCTCCTTCCCCGTCCTCCTCTTTCACCTCGCTAGCTGGTCTCCAATGCAAGTCAAGGATGAAGAACAACATGACTCCTGCGCTCGTAGCAGGGAGCGTAGGCGCAACAGGGGGAATGGGAGCTGGAGCAGGACTGGGAGGAGAAGAGGGTGAGAAGGAGGGTAGAGATGCGAAGGAGAGCGGAGACGGGGTAAACGCTGTTCTTGATACTGCGATAAGCATGCTAGCTAACAACGCAGCTGCGAACTCTTGGGCAGTGCCAGGTCCGTTTGTTTCCTGTCATCAGAACGGCGTACTTAGTGCAGTGTCTGGGATTCATGGAATGCACACGGGGGAGACGGCAAGTGCCGGAGTAATGGGAGTTGGAGGAACAGGAGTCGGGGTGGTCAATAGTGTATGGGATGCGAATATAAATAGCAATGCGAATGGAAGTGCGATAGTAGCAGGAGGGGGGCAGGAATGGGGGTGTGGGGCGAAAAGGAAGGGAGGGGAAAGGAGGGGAAGGGCAAAGAAGAGGGGAAGGGAACTAAGAAGAAGGGCAAAGATAAAGCAGCGATGTCTCTCAGTTCCTCGTCCCTCTCCTCTGTAAAGTCCTCTTCTCCCTTGGAGTCCGAATCACTTTCATCCCTCTCCTCTCCCACATCCTCCTTCTCATCCTCTTCTTCATCCCTCTCTTCGTCCTCATCTTCGTCTCTCTCCTCTCACTCTTTCCCTGTCTCATACTCCTCTGTTGCCGCATCCTCCTCATCCTCTCACTCCCCCTTCGCTACAATCTCATCCTTTTCTTCTCCATCCCCCTCTCCTTCTCCCTCTCCTTCTCACTCCCCTTCTCCCTCCCCTTCTCCCTCTCCCTCTCCCTCTCCCTCCCTCTCCTCCTCTCCCTCTTCGTGTTTATCTGCCTCACCCGATAGAACAGAGGGGAATGAGGGGGTAAAGGAAGACGAGAGGGCAAGGAGAGGGAGACGGAGGAAGAAAAGATGAGGGAAAGGACGGGAAGGAAGTGGAAGTGAGGAAGAAAAAGGAGAAGGGAAAGAAGAAGACTGATAGGACCGACCCCCCCACTCCTCTTCTTCCTCCTCTCCGGTGTCGTTAGATGGCATGTCTTCTTTTCCCCTCATGAGTCATCTCCTTCCTTCTCCCCTTCCTCCTGTTCTCCATCCTCGTCCCCTTCTCCTACTTCTTCCCCCTCACCTTCTTCCTCATCCTCTCCCTCATCCTCTTCCTCTTCTTCAATCTCCCCCTCTCCCTCCGTCCCGTCCCTCTCTCTCCCTCCCCCTGACCCAGTGATCCGTTTCTCCAGCGTGAACACCTTCTCTCCCTCTAACTCCCCCAACATGGTCCCTGAGCATTCCCCTGACGATCCTCCTGACCTTTCCTCCTCCTCGTCGGTCGAAGTCTGTTCGTTCCCTCATCCCCCCGCCTCTACTTCCGGAGCTACGTTCGCTTCAACGTCTTCCGCCCGGTCCACTTCCTGGGTCCCTCCTTCCCCTTCTGATGAGCAGTGGGACTTAGACTCCCTCCCCTTTGCTTTGAGAGAGATTTATCTCTACAACAACAAGATGTTCCATCCATACAACTTCTCCTCGCTCCATCCCTCTCCCGACGACGTCCTCAACAGGAATGCTCATCCAACCTTCTCTACGAACAGCGCTCCTGTGGTGCACCGACCTGCTCCCTCCGCTGACCCCGATAAGAAGAAAAAGAAGAAAAAGAAAAACAAGGAACAAAAGAAGGCTGGAGCTTCTTCTCTCGTCATTCGCGCTGGTTCCGCCCTTCCCTCTGTTCCCGAAGGAGACACCAACCCTCCCTCTCCCTCCTCCTCCTCTCCCTCCTCTCCCTCGATTGCTCCCTCGCCTTCCCACGCTCACTCTCCTACCTCCCTTGGCGGCGCTATCCCTCTTCCCAACTGTCAGCTCAAAAGCATCCCTGATCACTGGATCGTACTCCAAGACAATGGAGATATTGACGAGAAAGAAGCCACCGAGGGCAGAAGTAATACGTACGAAGGGGTAGCAGAAGGAGTAAGCGAAAGGGAGAAGGAAAGAGGGAAGGGGAGGGCGGAAAGGAAAGAAAGGAAAGGGTAAGGAAAGGGGAAAGGGTAAGGACGATAGGGAGGGAGGTGGAGAAGAGGATAGGGGAGCGGAGAAAGAGACGGGAAAGGATTTGGACGATGAAAGACTGGCGGAAGGACAGGGGAATGGAAGTGGAAGGAAAAGTATGGGAAAGCATAGCAAGGACTCCGCTCTCCCATCTTTCTCCAGTGATAGCAGTAACGGACATAGCACCGGAAATGGGGGAAAGAACGCGGAGAAGAAGCATAAGGAGAAGGAAGCAAAGGAAAGGAAAAAGAAGGACAAGGAAAAGGACAAGGACAAGGACAGGGAAAAAGAAGGTCAGGAAGGGGGAAAGCGGAGGGAAGGGAAAAGGAGAAGGAGAAGAAGAACGGAACACCTTCTTCATCATCAACTTCCTCTCCGTCTCCCTCACGACCCGCCTCCCCTTCTCTCGCCCCCGGCTCTTCTCCGTCCTCTCCTCCCCCCTTTACTTTCCCCACTTCCTCCTCTCCTCTTGCCCAACTCTCGCAGATTCAGCAACAGTTCCCATTTACCCACCCTCACGCCTTCCCCCCCATCCCTCTCACTCGGTTCACCCTTCTCTCCCCTCTCATCCCCCCCATCCCTCTCACCTACACCCCTCGTTCCCTTCCCACTTAACCCATTCCTCTCTCCTCCCTCATACCCCCCACCAGCCCCCTTTCTATAACAACTTAGTATTTGCTTCCCTACCTCACTCCGCCCACCTCATTCATCCCCATCCCTCTCACCACCCTACTCACTCCTCACATCTCCCTCTTCCTATGCCCGTGATGTCCCAGATCTCCCCCATTCCCTCGCTCTCCTCCTCTAACGCTCCTCACTACAGGATCCTCAGACCTATGCCCCCCCACTCAAACCAGACAATTCAAAACAAATCTCAGGGGGCACAACAGATGCTGAGCCAGCACCAACATCAACCCAGCCAACAGCAAATGGGGCAGGCTCAGGCTCAGGCTCAGGTGGGAATGGGAGTGCAAGGGGGTTCGAACGGAGTTAGTGGAATGAAAAGTGGGGGAAATCTGGGCGGAGGTGTGGCTGGTGGTAAAGCAAGCGGAAGCAATGGCGGAGGGTATGGAGGGGTGGGTGGGGTGGGTGGGCCCTACGCAGCTGCGGGTGGAGCAGTTGGGTTGGGAGGAGAACTAATGGCTCAGACCGCCTCTATTGGGGGAGCTGTCGGGGCAATTAGAGGAGCGACGACTCAGGCAGTAGGGTCAGGAGTGGGAGTGGGAACAGGAATGAGCAGTGGAGTTGGATCCAGTGGATTGGTAAGCGCTTACCCTGGGGGTAACCAGGCGCACAGTCCCATCACTCCTTCAGTCTATACCTATGCCAATAACAACAACAACCATAACAGCAGCAGTAATAGCAATGTGAGTGTGGGTGTGGGCTCAGGTGCGAGTGTGGGGTTTTCGTTGGCAGTTGGATCGATGTCTGCGTCTGCATCCTCCCCTTTGTCTCCCGTGCCTTCTTCTCTGTTTCCTCTGTCCTCTTTTCCGTCAGCGTTTCCCTCTTCTTCCTCCTCTTCTTCCTCTTCCTCCTCTTCCTCCTCTTCTTCTTCCTCTTATTCTCCCTCTTCTTCTCTGCATGTGCCCCAGTCCCCGCTTTCACCAGTGTATACCCCTGACTTTATATCCGGGACTCTTCCTGGGTCTAGGTCTGGGTCTATGGTAGTAGCGGGGGTGGCTGAAGACTCAGATGATGCGAAGGGAGAAGCAAAGGCTAAGGATGAAGCGAAAGGGAAGAGCAGGGAAAAGGATGAGTCAAAGGCTGAAGGGAAGGCAAAGACAAAGGAAAAGGCAGACAGAAAGGCTGAGGCAAGGGCAGAAGGGAAGGAAAAGACTGTAGCTAAGACTGAATCGAAGCACTCTCCTCGCAGCAACGATACCACTATATCTTTATCTCCATCTTCGTCTCTCTCTCCTTCTCCCTCTTCATCTCCCTCTCTATCTCCCTCTGTTCCGTCTGCTATCTCTTCTTCTGCTCCTTCTTCCCTTTCCTCCACTCCTTCTCCCTCTCCCACTCAAAGTTCTCCTTCGTGGGCTTCAATCCACTCTAACTCTTCCCACTCCCCTTCCAACTCATCTCCCTCAGGCTCTTCCTCCCCTTCGCCTCACTCCGCACCCCCCTCTCCTGCTACATACGCATCCACTGTTGCTCAGTCCGGCTCCTCTTCTCCCAACGCTTCCCTCCCTTCCCTTTCTTCATCCCTCCTCCCCGTTTCCTCTTCTTCTTCTGCCTCCTCTCCTCTCTCCTCCTCTTCTTTCTCTTCCTCTTCCTTGTCCTCCTCTTCTTTTTCTTCCTCTCTCTCTCTTCTTTTGAGACCCACCCAAACGCTACAGTTCAAATCAACAATAACAGCAGAAGCAACGGTAGTAACGAAGATGCGACCAGCAAGAAGAGCGCGAACGGCAGCTTGATGGGTAGCACCGTAAGCGTCTGTCTCCCCCCACTCCTGACTCCTACCTCTCTGTCGCTTTTCCCCAAAGTAACCGTGGGGCAGACTCACAACCCCTCACTGCTACTCCAACTACAACCGAAACTTCAGTAGCCACAATGGAAGCATATGGGGGGCAGGAGGTAAGGTTGGAAATATCCCTGTCTCTGGTGATAACAGACACCAGCAAGGAACGGGGGCTCCCACTTCCAAAGGCACAAATGGGACTAACTCACATCGAACCGCACACACGAACGTAGTTCACCACGCTAATACGGGAAGTGGAGATCGGAATGGGGGACAGAGGAGGAAAGAAGGTGGAAAAGATGGAGGGAACAGCGGAAAAGAGAGCAATGGGAATGGAAGTGGAAATGGTCATGGAAAAAACAGTCACGGAGTATGCGGACACAACAGCAGCAACAAAGACAACGAGGCCAGCAATGTCAGTGGAAGTGCTTGCCTTCCCCACGTCGTAAGAGCCAAAGACGTAACTCCCAACCCCTCCACAGCTTCGCATTCCCTCCTTGGGCCTCGCCCTTCTCCCTCTGTCTCTGCCTCTGCCTCTGTCTCTGTCTCCCCCTCTGCTTCTGCCTCCTCCCCTCCCTCTGCCTCTGCCTCTGCCTCTGCCTCAACATACGTTCCCCATCTGCCTCCTCTTCATCTTCATATGTGAATAGTGCTGGTTTTCACAAAGAAAATCCGAACTCTGGCAACCAGAAGAACAAGAACAAGAAGGGTGACGACGAAGAGGGCGAGAGGAGGGAAAAGTCAAGAGAGGAAGGACTGAAGAACAAGGGAAGGGAGAAGAGAGGAAAGGAGAAGGGGAAGGAAAAGGAAAAGGAAAAGGAAGCTGGCAAAGACAAGGAAAGAGACATGAGTAATGACAAGAAGGAAAGAATTCGAATTCTAACTCTAACTCTAATTCTAATTCTAGCTCAAATGGAAGTGTCACATCGTCATCTCATTCAACTCAGAATATTCACAACTCAAGTGCGGTGTCAAAGAAAGACGAAAGCCAAGCAGGAAGAAGAAAGAAGGAGGAAAGGAGAAGGAAAGGGAGAAGGAGGAAAAGAAAGAGGGAGAAGAAGGAAAAGGAAAAGGAAAAGGGAAAGGAGAATGAACGGGAAAAGAAGGAAAAAGAAAAGGAAAGAGAGAAAGGGCTGAGAGAGCAAGCTCAGAAGGAAAACGAGCAAAGAAAGGGGAAGCAGAGGGAAAAGGAACGGGAGAAAGAGAGGGAAAAGGAAAAAGAAAAGGAAAAGAAAAGGAAAAAGAAAGGAAAAAGAAAAAGAAAAGGAAAGGGAGAAAGAAAGAGAGAGAGAAAGAAAGGGAAAGAGAGAGAGAAGAGAGAGAGAGAGAAACTAAGACAAAAAGAAAGAGACGAAAAGGGCAAAGAGAAGGAGAAGGAGAGGGAGAAGAAGGAGAAGGAGAAGAAGGAAAAAGAAAGGGAAAAGGAAAAGCTGAAGGAAAAGGAAAGGGAGAAAGAAAAAGAAAAGGAGAAGGAAAAAGAAAAGAGGGAGAAAGAAAAGGACAAGGAACGAGAAAGAGAAAGGGAAAGAGAGAGAGAAAGAGAAAGAGCAGAAAGAGCAGCGCAGGCTGAGGAAGAGAGAACGGACAACTCTGCTAGCTCTATTGTATCTGCTGCTCTCAAGGGTGTGTGGAGAAGTGCTCACTTCCCATGGTCTAGGTGAATGAGAGGCACAGATAAATCCTCTGTTTCAGCAATACATGCAAGTGCATTTGCATTAACATGTTAATATTGTTTAATTCCAAAGCAAAAAAAAAAAATACAAAAAAAAAATGTTTTTACTCCAAAAAGCAAGTTATATACTAGTGTGCACGTATGTGTCCTATCGTGCTTTGTGCGATGTGGATGTATGCGTTTGTTAAAATAGTTCTCAATTTCTATTTGTCAATTACTATACTTGTATCTCTCCGTTGTGCTATCGAAATGTTCCGCTTCGATCGTTGAATCAAATGTGTTCGTCGTAGTCTTTCAAATACTATGTTTTATTTGTCTTATAGTGTGTTTGTCAAGGACTTACTTCTATATTCGCTGAAAATATCAGATAGAACGTTCTTCATAACAGCTCTTACACACTTTTGTTTATTTATAATTTGCCTGAATTCATCGTCAATGTATACAAAATATAATATACCATATATACTCACATCTTCATGATGAAGTGATATTTCTGAATTTTATTGATCTCCGCTGCACGTATACATTTATAGTGTTGAACTTCTTGCAATTCTATTATTTAAGTATGTTAAGTTGGATTGCATTTCTGTCTATTACATGTACTATATTAGTTGCATATGCGCATATACGTCGTGTTAATATATATATAAGATATACATTTACAATTTTGTTCACAACCATATGTGTTTGTTGTTTTCCTTATTAATTATATTTTTCCGCAAGTAAAAAAAAAAAAGTAACTTCTAGAATATCAATCAACTCGGTAATGTGTATGATATATATAACATAGAATGTGGTTTTATGAACAGAATGTGCTGAATCTGTTCAAGCCTATCCTTGATTTCATGTACCTCTCCAACATCGACATTATTGTCCGACTGTGTGTGTACATTCATTCACTGAACGACATGTCTGATGTAACTGTGTTGTTTTAAACAAATTGTTTGCATATAGCTAACTGATACGTTCAGACACTGTTTGCCTGTTGTAAGGATAATGACAAGTATGCTTATTAGTGACAATTCGTTTATTTATGTTTGTATCTGCATGAGTGTTTTCCACCAATCAATTTGAGAAATATAATGGCTAAAAATATTTTATCTCCTCGCATGTAAAAAGATAAGTTTTATAAAGTACGCATGTGCGTACCATTTCTCTTGTAAACTGTAAGAACTAAATAGCATTCTTGTATTTATTCATATAAGTTATCTCTTATAAATATCTTCAAATAAGGGATTGTACAAATAGATCAATAAAACTATCCAAGCTTATTGTAATTAAGCAACAAAACAAACCTTACACTCTGATATTTCATATTTTGGTATGTTCTAATTTTGAAATAAATTAGGATAAGTGCAAGATGAGTTGTTGTATTATTTAGAAGTTGATGCCCCTAGAAATTCACAATGACTTCGAAACATTTAGTAGCGCAAAAACAACATAAAAATATAAATACGTAGAGGGACTCGAAAGAACTTTCATATATTAATGAGAAAATCAATAAATATATTAACATATGCAATATAGTAGTGATGTTTATTCGCAGAAAACATTCGCATATTGCGAACATGGCTCAAACAACTTAATATGCAACATATTTGAGTATCCACATACATTATTCAATTCAAATAAGTATTCATACTATGAAACCTAAAACTAAAGGTTTGTGGAGTTTTCTCATGCTTACCATGCGAACAATAAACACTTGGCAAGAATTGGGTTACAAGAAAGATGTCTCAATTTGAGAATCTCATTTTCAAACAAAAATATCTAGCTAAAAATGGTAGATTGCCAAAGTTTCTTTAGTCAACAAAGAGTTTGAGCTTTTCAATCGGAGTTATTCTTCACGAAGATCACTTCATTTCATAGACAGAACATGAAGGTTGCTCGTACCAATGTATCTAAGAAGGTCCCTGCCCGTTCTGACACGTATCCTTCGAAAGAACAACGAAGCAGTGCGATAAGCCAGGACTTCAGCCCTCCTGATGCAGATCCCGAGCTTACGGTTATTTATGCTCCTGGAGGAACCTCACCGAAATTGTCCAAGTACTTGTATCACTTGGTCGAATTCCGAGTGCTATTCCAGGTATCTCACCACGAAAAACAGAGAGGTTCAGTCTCGTCAGTTATGGGGAGGTTATATTCCTCGCTCACACAGAGACGGACCTGGAGATTCTGAAGACAAGAAATGCAGCTGCGAGATTACTTCAAGTCAATGTGAGATGAAACAAAAGGTTCTTGAGGAGAATCAACTGAAGGATCAGAAGGAAAAGGAGGTGCACCCTTTAACTTGGACCAACTCGACGAACGCATCGCAGGAGAGTACAGCTGTGTGCCCAATGTTCATCCAGGACCCTGAGTTCGCTAAGCTGTCGAAGCTGGACTGGTCTTCTTTCGTGTACACCGATGATTCGGATATTGTGGCAATACTTCAGCACGTAGGTGCTGTTTCTCTCCGTCCCACTGTGCCTTCGTTCCTTGGCTTGTCAGTGATTTGCAGAGTGTTGCCTCCTCTCAAGAATTACCCTTCATCGAACACATACAACTACAGGTCCAGGGGATGGACATCTGAATACAAAAACTACTCGCTTCAACTTGTACGCGTCGAACAGGTAGAGAAGGGAAACTTCACCCTACCCTACAAGAGAAAGGTACATTCATTAGCTTAGTATATGCTTTATTTAACCTCTACTCTGCTTGCCATACATACATATATATATACATACATACATACACATATATATATATATACGTGTATATATATATACATACACAGATATATACGTGCATATATGTCATTAGAGTTCTTGTTTTTTTAAACTTTTTTTTTAATAATCTTTTGCTTTTCCCCCCTCTCCTTTTACATATAACCCTTCGTTTCCTCCACATGCGTCGTTCCTATAACCCTCGCTGATGTATACGTCACTTCTGCTCTTCTCCCTTTTTTGCTTCTCCACTCACCGTCTCCTCCCCCTTTCCCCCTTCCCATGTGTACTGATCATCTACCTCCCCTCTTCCCTCTTGACGGCCTCTCCTTCCTTCTCCTCAGCACCCCATCCCTGAAGGTCGTAAGCCCTGTGACATTCGCCTAGCAAAGATGCAATCACAGTGCGGAGACAGATGGGTGAGGCCTTCAACTGCAAAGCAAAGGAGGAAGTTCGTGGCTGATGTTACGTTCGTATTCGATTCAACAAACGAACCCTACGTGCAAATACTCGTACAATTACATCTCCGACAAGTCGAGTCTCTCCCTACGACTGGTTCGCGTATGTTGTCTAAACTTCTTTCGCTTTCTTTCTCTCTCTTTCCCTTTCTATCTCTATCTCTTATCCCATTTTCCTCTCTCTTTCCCTCTCTTTCCCTCTCTTTCCCTCTCTCTCTCTCTCTTTCCCTCTCTTTCCCTCTCTCTCTATTCTCTTTCCCTCTCTTTCTCTCTTTCATACTCCTCTTCACATCTTTGCATATTCGAACATACATATCTACATACACATACATACACATACATACACATACATACACATACATACACATACATACATATCTACATACACATACATACGCGTATACATATGCTAATATGAACACCCACACACATGCACATATTTTTTTTTTTTCTTTTTATAGAACGCAAACGATCTTTAAATCGGTTTATTTCGAAACGTATGCTAGAGACCAAATACTTCCTCCTTGTTCCTTGCCTTCTTCTTCACCTTCCCTCCCCATCTCCCTCTCCATCTCCTTCCCCCTCTTCCTCCCCCTCTCCTTCCCCCTCTCCTTCCTCCCCCCTCTCTCCTTCTCTTTCCCTTTCTCCCTCTCCTTCTCCCTTATCTTCTCCTGTAATATCTTGCTCTTCCTCTTCCTCTTCCTCTTCCTCTTTCTTTTCATCTTCCTCTTCCTCTTCCTCTTCCTCCCCACTTCCTTCCTCTTCCTCCGCCTCACCCTCTTCGACCCACCCCCCGTTGTGCGTGTTGCGTAGCATCAGAGAACTGTCTCTCGACTACGACGAGTCTCATGATCAACAGCGTTTACAACTCGACCGACATGCGTGCAGGAGAGGCCGACTCCTTCGACGTATTCGAACTTTCTCTCAACGTGGATTCCTCCTCGTGCGAAGAACCGACGTTCTCTTGAGGCCATCGTAAGTCATCTTCAACGTATCGTATACACATACACATACACATACACATACACATACACATACACATACACATACACATACACATACACATACACATACACATACACATACACATACACATACACATACACATACACATACACATACACATACACATACACATACACATACACATACACATACACATACACATACACATACACATACACATACACATACACATACACATACACATACACATACACGTAAATACATACATACATGTTTTAATAACCAACTAACATTTTTCCGTTTTCCTTCCTTTTCTTTTTCCTCTCTTCCCTCTCTTTCTCTCTCTCCCTTCCCTTCCTTCGCCTCCCTTCGTCTCCGTCCCCCCCATTCCCCCCGTTTCGCTCTGTTTCTTTTTTTTTCTCAGTTGAACTCCAATCGAGGTTACTTCCCCTCCCTCTTTGGGCCGCAGACCGCTCACCGCCTATTCACAAATACAAGACAGCTTCCTCTTCCTCTTCCTCTTCCTCTTCCTCTTCCTCTTCCTCTTCCTCTTCCTCTTCCTCTTCTTCTTCCTCTTCCTCTTCCTCTTCCTCTTCCTCTTCCTCTTCCTCTTCCTCTTCGTCCTCTTCTTCCTCTTCTTCCTCACCTCCCCCCTCTCACCGCTCGAAACGCATCCGCATGTCTTGCTCCAGACATCCCCCGTCTGCGAAGGATGTGTTTTCTACTTCACGCAAGAGGAGATCGAGGGATTGCATGCTACGGACTCGATTATGTCCCCCTCCTGCCCTCTCCCTCTTTCACAGAAGAGAGTGATATTCTCTGATCTCCATTGGAACGAGATCGAATTCGGAAACAGCTTCATCCGCATCCGAGGGAAAAACTTCGGTGCCTTCCATTCCGTCCACACAGCTGGGAAGACCGCAAAGGCAGAGGAAGCGCTGCGCTCAGCTGAAGAGCAAAGGGAAGCACGAGAGGTGAGGGACGGAAAGGAAGGAAAGGACGAGAGAGAGAAAGAGGCGGAGGAAGATGCTTTTGGAAAGGGAAGGGGCCCAGTTGGGAGGAAGGAAAGATGCAGAGGAAGAGAAGGGAGAGAAGGAGAGGAAGGGGAAAGGCGAAGAGAAAGAAGGAGAAGGAGAGGAAGGAGAAGGAGAAGGAGAAGGAGAAGGAAAAGGAGAAGGAGAAGGTGGGTGATCAAGGTGAAAATGATCACGTAGTCGACGAGAACTAGAAACTCTCCTCGTTACCTAAGCTCACTCTATGTGCTCTTGTGGCCTCTCTTCCTCTTCTCTTCCCTTCTCTTCCCTTCTCTTCCCTTCACTTCCCTTCCTTCTCTTCCCTTGTCTTTCTCTGTATTCGTCTGTTGATGCTTCTCAATTTCTTTTCATTTCTTTTCCTCTGTTCTTTCCCCTTCCTTCTTTTCCCTGCAAAAGCTTTTCTCTCTCTTCCCTTTGGTTTATCATTCGTCTTCTCCCTCCCTCTCCCCACCTCTTTTCCCTCTTTTTACTTCCCCTCAGTCCTCACCTCTACGTTCGCGTCTCTTCCCTCCTTCCTTCTTATATCCTAAGTACCCAACCACCGCTTCTCTTTCCTTTCCTTTCCTTTCCTTTCCCTTTCCGTTTCCCTTTCCCATTCTTTCCTCTCCTTTCCCTTCCTTTCCTCTCTACATTGACCCCCTTTGAACTTGAGTCTTCTTATTCTGTAGATGATCTCATCATCGTTTAAAGCAGGTCCTTCATACTGTCTGTTGTTCCGTACAAACTGCACTCCTCTTGTCAAGATACCTCATCGTTTACACTTGTGTATCTTGTATATATTTCCATATTGTATATTTCATCTTGCATATTTGCATATTTGCATTTTTGTATTTTCATTTTTTCACACTTTCATATTTGTTTATTATTTATGGAATTGTTTATATGTTGTGTTAGTAACTTAAAATATGCTTCTCTTACAATTGTACATTTGCTTGTATATCGTATATTTTATATTTTATATTTTATATTTTATGTTTTATATTGCATACACATTTTAACACCCATAATTTTCAATTATTGTTTCTTCCCTGTCTTCATATGATTTCACATCATTCACGTTCATATTTCGCGTCGTTCTCAGTAGAAAATAAACTCACTGTTGACAAAGTCTGTACACAAGCGCACTTTTGTAAGAGTGTAATTTTATATTCCCTAAGTCCTTCTCTTTAGGTACGATCAATCAAAGCGAAGACTAGTTTTTATTAGAACGTGTGTCTAGCACAGGAGTAAAACAAAAGACGGCGAATTATCGTTTATCAAATACACAATACGAAAGAGAAGAAAGAAAGAGCCCCAAAATGGAAAAGAAAAGAAAATAACATGAAGCCAACATGAAGACAAAAAAAGAAAGTATAATTTTAAAGAATGCCAAAGGGAATGAATATAATAGACGCATAAAACAAAGACACGGATTGGAACTAAAAAAAGAAAACTACAGAGTAGAAAAGAAAAAGGGAGGGAAGCAAAATCAATTCAAATAGAGGACTCACAAGAGCTAACACGAACAAAGAAGCAGACATACATGAGGACGTATACGATGTTTACAGACATATAACAAAAAGCCCAGATCTACACTACAACGAGAAGGACAAGAAACAAGCTTAGTCCATAATGATACACCACTTCGACGAGGGAAATACGAAGGAACGTGAGATAGAACATAACGGAAGACATACAGACAATAACGTACGGCTAACACACACCGACGCACAGCAGTCTACATGGATAAAATAAACACGAGTTCATGCACACATACACGCTAACATATACACACACGTATATACTACAATAAATACACAACCGCCCGGTTCGAAAACCAGAGAGTGTGGGGAAGAGTGCATCAGGAAGCTTTGAGATGAGAGACATGCACCCCTAACTTTTAGACAGATATATACTAGGTCTAATCGACAAGACCTTCCCAGATCCACCCTTCGGGGAAAGTAAGGAGCAATGCCATCAACAGAATGAATAGAACAAGGAAAACAGACACACACAGACAAAGAGAATAACGAACACGTGGGATAGCAGACGTCAAAGAAGAGGGAACGCCACCACCACGAACATGAAAGGAAATTAATATTCTGCAGACAATGAACGTTGCATTAACAACTAGCATTGAGACGAAGAAGAGGGAAACAGGAAAAAGAGACACTTCCACATATATTTGCAGAAGACACGTGCATGCGTAGTGAAGATCCAGAGATCCAAGCGAGAATAGTTGCAAGACAGAGGATGTGGCTGAGAAGGAGAGAAAAGAAGCGAGGGGAGTGAATGGGACGAGGGAAAGGGGGAGAGGGGCAAGCTATTGGAAATCTTCTAAGAGGGAATCGACGTATTGCTTGACGTATGGCATATTGAGAACTTCCTTGATCGTCGGCCTGAACCGAGATTTCTTGGCCAATAGTTTGTTGAGGAGGTTGACTAGCTCCCCCGAGAAGTGCTGGGGGATGGGGGCGAAGGACTGAGTCAGGATCCTCTTCCTCAGCTGGTGGAACTGGTGTGCGTCGTCGTTTCCAAGGAAGCCGGGAGGGCCCCCCCTGCCTGGTTTTTGATATCTCCGAAGGGAGGGGAGAGTGAGCACAACATATACAGAATCACTCCAGCTGCCCACACGTCTGTCTTCTGATCAGGGGGAAGGCCCTGCATCTGCTCAGGAGAGGCATAGGCAGGGGTACCTGCGAAGCTGTCCTTGTTGTGGATCTTCTTGTTCGGAGTCACCATCGCTGACAATCCGAAGTCGCATACTCGGATGCTCCAGTCTGAGGCTAATAGAAGGTTCGCTGGTTTTATGTCCAAGTGGGCTGTGGGAAGAAGGACAGAGGGATAGATGAAGAGGATGAGGGGAAGAGGGGAAGAGAGAAAGAGAGAAGGAGGGAAGGAGCGATAGACAAGAAAGGGAAAGAGGTACACAGGTACAATTAAAAATATAACCAAGTTAGACAAAACGTTATACAACTCTGGGACTAAAGTTCATCTTCTATGCATGCGAATGAGCGAGGGGAATCGTAAGTCAAGGCGTCTGCAAGCATGCATATATGCGTCTGGATGAACAAGTATACGCAAGGCGAGTGCATCTGGGTTGTGAGCCATCTAGTCTGTATTAGCCTATCACAGCACAGTACCTATGTCGTGGGAGTGGATCGTCTCCAAGGCCTTGAGCAGCTGCGCCATCCACCACATCACCTGTTCTTCAGGCCAATACCCCAGTTGGGAAAAGTGCATTTTTCTGTGCTGAATCAAGTCCCATAGAGATCCCCGGGGCACATCTCCATCACTGTGGGGAGATCCCGCGCACAAAGAGGGAGGGGGAGGGAGCGGAGATGTAAGAGAAGGAAGAGTAGGAGAAAGAGAAGTAAGAGGAGGAGGGGCAAGATGAGAAGAGGAAAGAGAAGGAAGAGAAAGAGAAGGAAGGGAAAGAGAAGGAGAGATCAGATAAAGGGAGGAAAGGGAAAGGGAGGAAAGAGAAGAAAGAGAAGAAGAGCGAAGATAACCGTTAGTTCAAATAAAAAACACACGGTGGAAGTCGAGAAAACGAACATGATGTGTGGTTGTATCGAGAGTTAATCCCAGTAGAAGAAAAGAGTGCGGAGGAGCGAACACAAACAAAGCAGAAGAGACGCAGCTGATGAAAGAAATAAGAGAAGACTAGGAGAAGTAAACACGAGGAAAGGGAAAGAGAAGCGTAAGAGAGTGCGTGAGTGGGCGGTGCTTTAATATATATTCTCCTCTGCATACCAATATAAACGGCCTCCTTCGAAAGGTACGTGGCGATGTGTTCGACGATGAAGGGGGACGACAGCATAGCGTGGATCATTCCTTCTTGCTTTGCCGCTATCTTCTGTTCGTGGTCAGCTTTGACTAGGTTCATTTCTTTCATTACGTACTCTTTTTTCC
Source organism: Drosophila quasianomalipes (assembly GCA_035043665.1). NCBI lineage: Eukaryota > Metazoa > Arthropoda > Insecta > Diptera > Drosophilidae > Drosophila > Drosophila quasianomalipes. Next base: position 14,764 of record JAWNMU010000265.1, on the reverse strand, counting down.
CCCTGCGCCTGCCTCCGCTGCTTCCGCTTCGCCTTCCGCTTCGCCTTCCTTTTCTTCCAGAGCCCCCTCCTTCTCCGCCTCCTCTTCTTCCCCTCTCCCGTCTTTTTTACCTTCCAAATCACTCCGAACCCTCCCCTGTCGATCTTCTGTTTCTTTATGTACCTTGGTTTGTACGATTCCTGAGCACAAGCATAAACATAAACATACACATAAACATACACATAAACACACACACACACACACACAGAAATTAATGACCAGACTAGAGATGCAGATAATGAAGGGATGGAGGGTGAACGAGAGAGTAAATGGGTGAATGAGAGGAGGGGAGAGAGACGGAAGGATGACAAATAGGACATGGGAGCGAAGGGTAGAGCTAAAGGTAGAGCGAGGGGGAGGTAATGGCAGAAAGAATGGCAGTTGAGATGGCAAGGACAGTCGTGGCATCTGCCCGTCAAACCGATGTTATGTGCTGGAATTGGTATTCGACTTGATCGTCAGACAGTGACGTCGTATTCATAAAGTTAAATAAACACAATAAACAATTTTGACGACTTACATAGAACACGTGGAGAGGTTTCTGCGATTTAGAGAGTGGAAGAGGAGAGGTAAGAGAAGACGATGCGGGAGAGGGAGAAGAGAGGGCGGATGAGTGGGTGGGGGAGGCAATCGAAGAGCCGTGGGTGGGAGAGGAGAGGGCCGAAGAGGGCTGGGGAGAAGAGAGAAGCACGAGAGGGCTTTTGCTTGATTACGGGAGAGGAAACAGCGGTAGAAGAGGAAGAGGAAGAGGAGGAGGAAGAGGAAGAGGCGGTGGGAGACGTGATTGCGGAGGGGTGTACGTGTAGAGTCTTCGTAAGAGACGCTCTCCTGTTTGATCCATACAACCTCTCCTTCCTCTCCTTGTCCTTCTTCTCCTTTTCCTTCTCCTTTTCCTTTTCCTTTTCCTTTTCCTTTTCCTTCTCCTTTTCCCTTTCCTTTTCTTTTACTCTATTCTTAGCAAGTATGCCACTGGGTCTAGCAACTTCTTCTCTGTCTCTCATGACAGCAGGGGCCATCGACCTTCTCATCTGCGCTCTCTTCGCCGCACTGGCATTACTCGTTCCCACTCCCCCACTTCCACTTCCACTCCCGCTTCCCCCTTCGCTTGCGTTGATAGAATTCCTGGGCTCTTTGTCTGAGCGAGAGGGGAGGAGGAGGAGAGAAGTGAGGAGGACGTCTTGTGCGTGGGGATAGCGGATGCTGTTCTTCTGTGGAGACCATGGAACGAGGAGGGGTGAGCAGAGGAGGAGGAAGAGGTGACTGAAGAAGATACCCTACTTTTCTTAGGGGCAGTGTGGGAAGGAGAAGAGGAAGAGGAAGAGGGGAGGCTAGGGAAGATAGAGTGGAGGAGGAGGAGGAAGAAGAGGAAGAGGAAGAGGAGGAGGAGGAGGAGGAGGAGGACGGGGTGCGGCGAGGTGAAGCGACAGAGGGTGAGATAGAAATAGATGAGAGGGCAGAGATGTCGTCATCTTCTTCTTCTCTCATACGCTGCCTCGCTCTTTCTCTCTCTTCTCTTCCTCTTCTTCCTCCTTCTTCCTCTCTTCCTCTCTCTTCCTCTCTTCCTCTTTCTTCCTCTCTTCCTCCCTCTCTTCCTCTTTCTTCCTCTCCTCCTCCCTCTTCTCCCTTTCCTCCTCTCAATCTCTTTCTTCTCTCTTTCCCTTCTCTCCTTCTCACTCTCCTCTGGGTTCTCAACGTTCTTCTTCCCCGTAAGGGGAGGAGGAGGAGGAGGAGGAGGAAGAAGAGGAGGAGGAGGAAGAAGAGGAGGAGGAGGAGGAAGAAGAGGAGGAAGAGGATGTGTGCTTTTGATAGTTAATTTTTTGCGATATATTTTTCTTGGTGAGCAGCAGCAATGCCTTAGCCTCTTCCTCTGTCTGCTCGACGATCCTCAGTGCCTCTGCCTTTCGTTCCCTGCGCTCGTTCTTCCTCTTCTGCTTCTCCTCAGCGGAGGTTTCTTCGTCTAGCATTGCCCCCTCACCTTCTTCCCCCCTCCCCCTCCTCCGCCTGCTCCACCGCCGCTTTGATCTTCTTAATGTCCTCGATTACCCTCGGGTCGAAGGGGAACTGTCCAACTCTCTCGTGCACAAAAAGACTAAGTCCTTCGTCATCGACAAGCATTGCCCATCCGGAGGGGAGGGGATCCCTCGGATCCAGCCACTGTGCCTCGCCGGAGTCCTCGTTCAGATAGTAGACGCCTCTTTCTTCGACTTGCCTCTTCCACGGGCGAAGTAGACGGTTCCGAGGAGACCGAAACGTCCTCATCGATGGGTCATTTTTATGCTGGAAAAATGAACGATACACTATCTTCTTCTTCGCTGGAGAGGACAAAGAGGGATCCTTATCACTGCCCGTCGCCTTGTCATCCTTCTCTTTCTCTTTTCTTTCTCTTTTTCCTTCTCTTTTCCTTCCCCTTTTGCCCACTCAAAATCGTGACTTTGATTCTCTTGTGTATCCAAACTGAGGGAAGAGGGTCACGGGGGTCGGTCCACGACGTTGACTGAGGAGTGGGGGAGAGGAAAGGGAAAGAAAAGGGAGGGAAAAGAGAGGGCAAAGGGAAGGAAAGGGGAAGGAAAGGGGAGGAAAACAAAGTGGAAGGGAGAGGGAGGGAAAAGGAAAAGTAAAGAAAAGAGAGAGAAAGAAAGGAAAAGAAAGGAAAAGAAAAGAAAATGAGGAGACAGATAGACGGTTATATGCGGAGTGAAATGACGAATAAGTACAGACCAACCAAGAGAAAATAATGGGAGAAAAGAACAGGAAAAATAACAGAAGGGGGGTTAGTTAATAGGTTGATTGACTCAGAGATGATAGAAGAAGGTGAGGGGGAAGCGAGGCAGGGGGGAGAGAAGGTATACGGTGAGGGCTGAAGGAAGATAGAGTGAGAGAGAGATAGGGAGAGAAAGAATGCGAAGAGGAGAGATGAGGAAATGGGTAAAGGAGGGGTGTGGGCGTGCATTACCTGACTTTTGAGATCAGCGAAGAACACATAGTTGTTGGAGTCCACTCTGACGTCGATGTAGGAGGGAAGCGGCAGGTTGTTCGATGATAACACCTCCTGCGCCCACTCACCTCTTGGGTCTGTGTACGATTGTTCCACTGTCGTCAGAAGGGAAGACGTGGAAGAGGAGGAAGAGAGCGAGGAGGAGGACGAAGAGGATGAAGAGGAAGAGGAGGAAGACGAGGGGTCTTCAGGGGAAGCAGCGGAAGCGATTGGGACCCTTCTAAGGAAGAAAGAGACCCCCTGTGCATCCTTCTTTTCAACCCACTCAGGAGGAAGAGGATATCTAGGGTCACACCAGCTCGTCATCTCTTGCTTGTCACATACAAAATATACAAGGCCTGTATCCACTGCTTTCATTGGCCTCCAGCCCTCCGGAAGGGGCCCGTCCACCTGTGAATACGCCTTCTCTCTCTCAGGGTTAGGAGGCGGGAGGGGGAGAAGGAGGAGGATGAGGAGTGAGACGGAGACAAGGGAGTTCGAGGACTGCTCAGGATACCGGAACCACCACTATTCGATCCCTTTGCGGGAGAGTCCGCCATCCGAGATGACTGCGATTCTGATGTCATTTGACGTTCTTAAATTGCGCAAGGGTTGGTTTGAATCTACCCTACCTTCACCTGCGTTCTTTTCTTTTAGTCCGCTAGATGTACAATCCACAGTTCCGTATCGTTCACCTTCTTCTTTTTACTCGAAAATGAAAGACTAAACCACTCGATGCAATACGCTTGGCTGAATTAAGGATTAAGCCGTTACACCCACCATCACCGTTATACCGACACATACCCCCACATTTCAAGTAGAGATGACGCGTATGCATACACATACATACATACATACACATGCACGCAAAAAACGAAGTACAGACCCACTAAGTTAGAAACTATTCATTCTTATAGAAGAACCAAAACATAAATCACAGATGTTTCAATTCTAAACGCAATACAGCCATATTTCCATGCCTGTATGAAATGTCTGAGGAATTGAAGTTAGAGAGAAACCCACAACATATTCCTGAGACAGCTGCACTAGCAAACGGAAAAGATTGCGACTTCACAAAGCTAACAATAAAAAAATAAACAAAGGAAACAGGGATATTCACTATTTCAAGTAAATATATACAACAAATACATTTCCTAAATATATATATATATTATTCATTTCACACGAGGCAACGGAAATGCCACTGTTTCCAACAAATACATTCAATGAGCACTGTCTCTGGGACCACACGGAATAATACTTAAAAGTCAAACTTTCAATAAAACCATGATTCCTACACGCTTCACACAAAAATGAACGATAATATCTCTCCTAGAACCCACTACAGAGCCTCATATCGCAAATCCATAGCTACACAGAGTAGTATTCATCTTTATCTACCCTTCATGATGACTTTTTTTTTTCTTCAGAAGAGAGAACTCCAAATACGAAGCATCAAACAATATGCAAATACGACTGCTCAGAAATTCCTCAACCTCATAAGCATGATCTATAATATAAAACATTCAGAGCTAGCACATTATCAAATTTACTCATTCATAGACACATAGTAAAGGATTGACTTCACTTTTGAATGCTGAAACCTAGCAAATAAATATCTTTGAACGGTCTCTATCATTTTTCATAATTTTCATTTTCCCATTGCACGCTTGCTTGAGACTTTCTCGCAATACGCCATTTCACCACCTTTTAAATGGAACACTATCCCTACCATTCATATCGATTATAAATATTTTATTCGCTGAGAATAAGAATTGAGGCCATAACTAAACATTTTGACTATTCAACAGAACTATCTGAAACTGCACATGCACCACCTTTAAGGGCGCGAGAAATCGGAAACAAACTATAAAATCATGATTTTGACAATGAAGTTAAATACATACCAAAGATAAGTATGTATGAAATAAAATATACACTAAACACAATATAAATAATTAGGTAAATAAATAAATAGGACCGAAGAAAACATTTACTTCTTTCCATTGCTCTTGAACTTCTTCTTTTTCTCTGAGTCACTGGAAACAGCAGCGCTCTCATTAGGGCGCTTCTTGCTCTGAGAGTTCGCATTGCTCTTTGCCTTGACAACCTTGGGCGCCTTGACAACCTTGGGCGCCTTGACAACCTTGAAGGAGTAGGGCTCGTTGGAAAGAGCAGTGGAGACACGTCTCTTCTGAGAAATGGACTGGAAGACAGAAGAGGCACGGGAGAAGTCAGGAGTGAAGTCGCTAGAGGTAGGCTCAAAGACTCTAAGGACATCGGCACTCGTGAGACGGGAGATACGGATCTTGCTGTTTCCGAGAACCATGCTGACTGATCCAAGAGAGGACCCAGTAGCAGAGTCTCCGGCCTTTCCAGCTCCACTGCTGTTGTCGCAGTCTCCGTGGTACACTCTCCAAGAGGTATCTCTGCGAGCAGTCGAGTAGGGAGCGACCTGAAGAGAGTAAGACATGTTGGGGCGGAGCATGGCGGCCACTCCGAAGGTGTTCGCAACAAGCAAACGAACAGTAGGGTTGTAATGCTGGCTCAGTAGAGTGAGTTCCCACATGGGAGAAGAGGTGGGGTTCGTCAGATTGGGGTCCACTAACTCAGGGCGGTAGGCAGCTCTACGCGTTTACATATAGGTATCACATATACAATAATTAGCGAGTGAACAAGCGAGAGACAAGTATACCGTATTCAATGATCACGCTCCTCATCCATCGAGTCTATTGTTCGCAATACTAAGTACCAACAACGATCGCGATAAAAAGATTAGAAAAAGAGCCAACAAGACAATACTTACCCAGTGTCGTCATCGTTCTCGATAAGAATGAAACACTGAGGGTGCATCAGGAGAACCTCTCTAATCACCTGCAGAATGGAGAGGCTGCACACGCGCACAAGAGAGTATTTAAACAACAAAGCGATGCAGTTAGTTTTAAATTCGAATGGAAACAAAGAACAAGTGGAATAACATTTCGGGAGATAAGAAAATAAAAAAAAACAAGAAAGGAAAAAGAATAACTAAACATGTAGGTAACAATCAAGACAACAGAAACCAGGGAATTCGGAGGAATGAGCCTTACGTGAAGTGGGAGGGGGCATCAGCTGCGATCTGAATAAGTCTACGAATGTGAGCAGCAACTCTGATGGCAGGGACGTCCTTCCTCTCGACAAACATGATGCGGACAACCTTGAGGAGCTCGAAGAGGGAGTCGGTAGATTGGGGGAGTTCGTAGCGAAGGAGGATCTCGTAGAATGCGACGTAGAACTGGTTCACGTCAATATTGATGACGCTATTGTACATCTTCAACAGAGTGAACGCGGTGTGGAGCACGGAGAGCAAGAGGTGAATCGAGAGACTCTTCTTTCCTCTAACTCTCTGGATGGGGGCTCCGTCCTCTTCCTCATCCTCATCTTCGTTCTCCGCGTTCTCCGCCTCCAACTCCTTCTGCTTCTCCTGCAGCAACCTCTTCTTCTCAGCCAATGCCTTCTTCCAGAACACCTTTTTCTTCAACTTAGTGTTTGAGAGAGATCCAGAGGCAACAAGAGCGGTAGCGGAGGAGGCAGGGGGGCGGGAGCAGCAGGAGAGACGCGAGTAGTAGCCAAAGCAACGTTGGGGGAGAGGTCGTGGTCCTCGACGGCAGCGGCGGCAGATACAATATCCTTGAGGGCCTGGAGAAGGTCGAGGACCATCTCCGCGTTGATCAAGAAAGCGAACTTACATAAACCCTTCAACACGAGCTGGCAAGTTTCCTCAGCAGGGAGACTCTTGGCACTCAGAGCGTCTGTGTTTCCATCGTATCTGTACAGCTGACGCATGTTGCTGACCTGCTTCACATAGCGAATGTAGATCGACATGAGCGCAGTGAGGATGGCGGTCTGAGTCTTCTTCTTCTTCATCAGAGAAACCTCGGCATCGGCTTCCTTCATGTCCTTCTCCAACTGCTTCTGATTCTCCTTCTTAGACTGCTCCCTCTCGTCCCACTCCCTCTCTGATATAGTGTTGTTGTACCCAGCGCCCTTCTTCATCTGCTTCTTCTTCTGAGAGTGGAACCCAGTCTTCTTGATGGGGATGTAGTTCAGAACGTCCTGGTTGAACTTGATCTCAAGGAGAACAGACAACAAGTGCGCAGAAAGGTTCTCCGCGCTCTTAGTCTTGAAGATATTGGCAAGAGCCTGCATGACTTCGAGGGTACAGTCACCTTCATTGTCGCTCTTGAAGATGTTCTTCACACTCTCAGCAACGACCACTCTCACGTTCTGGAATCTGGAGAGGAGGAGAGGGATGACGATACGAATGATATCCTTGCTCATGTTGAAGTTGTATCCCTTCTCAAAAAGCTGGCAGATGGAGACAACGGCAGAGGAGTAGATTCCCTTGATGTTTCCCTCGATGTCAACTGCAGTTCTTAGAAGCACCCCTCTGGTTCTGAGCTCAGACAAGGCAACCTCGTCCTTCTCTATCAAGTCCAAGTCGACGTCCTTCTTTCCAGTCTCTGTATTCTTCTTGGAAAGGGCTCCCTTTCTCCAGTTCCTCTTCAACTCCTCAGCCTTCTTTTCGTCTCCAGCTGCCCTTGCCTTAGCGATAGCCTTTGCAGCAGCCTTCTTTCTGCTGGCAAGCACCTTCTCTCTCTCGGAGACAGACTCCTCCCTAGCCCTCTTCTGCACTCCCTTGATCGCGCTCTCAATCCTACTTACATCTCCTGAACTCGAAGAAGAGACAATAGTTCTCATAAGATTCACGAAGTCAATGTACAGGGTGAGGAAGTTGAATTCGAACAAACGGAGCTTTGCCACGTCTTTAGACACTCCATGTCCCGCCTTTTTATCTTCCGCCTGCTCCTGCTTGGAGGGCAGACGGATTCGGTAGGAAGGCATGACCTCAGAGAGAACGTGGGTTAGTGAGGCAATCGCAAGCATGGCGACGATCTCATCCTGGTCAGAACAGTACCTCAGAAGGATCTTGCCCATTCCGTCCGCAATGTGCTTCTCGGGGGCTTCCATGATGAACATACACAACTCTCCGATCTCGTCCTTCACTCTCGCAAGCCTGCTATGTCTCACAGCCATTAGCTCCGTCTCGGAGAGAACAATCGCTCTCCTAGGCTTCTCCAGAGCCTTCACCTCCTCTCTCTCCTGATCGTTCAACCCATCATCCTCTACCTTCTCGTCCTCCTCAACACCCTCTTCGTCGTCAGCCTTCAGAATGACAGTCTTCGTTGCCTCCTCAATACGAGCCAATGCGTTCTCCGTGTCTTTGTTTGCCTTTTTCTTCTTCTTCTTCTTTCCATCGTCCAACTTCAACATCTCTGCCTTTCTCCTTCCCTCCAACACATCAGTGATTTGCTCATTGGTCAATTCAACCTCCTCTCCTTCCTCCCATCCATCATCATCTCCAGAGATCTTTTTGGGCAATCTAACCTTCTTCATGCTCTCCTTCAAAAATCCAAGACGAGCTCCCTGAGATTCATATTCCTCCATCAAATCCTTTTCCTCTTTTCCAGTTTTCTTCTTTCTGGGCTCATCTTCTTCGTCGTCATACTCCTCCTCCAAGAAGTCCACCTCCTCCCCTCCTTCTTCATCTACATCGCTTCCATCCAACAAGGAAAAGTCCGTGTCCAATAACTCATCGTCCAATTCGTTCTTCCTTTTCACCATATTACCTACAGTAGCAACCGACAACACAGTTACATAAATAATATATAGTATTCACATTTTACGCCATTCATGATTAGTTCTATCCATATTTCGACAATAATCTGGATTGCCTTCGCTATACAATTCCCCAGCACACCAATAATTCACCACGCTGAAATTCATTTCTTTACAAAATTTACTCAGTAAAATTTACCAAGACAAATAAAAAACAACAATGTATCAAAATCTTCATGTGCTAGATTCAAATCAACCATATCATGATGATAACAGAGTGGTAAAATCTACGTTTTCACATGTTTCTTGTTTATTTTTTGTATATAGAGCAGTAAATATCTAGATATTTTAGCACAACCCAAACACACCAGAAAACGAGTGCAACATCTTGCATTGCTTGAGTCATTGACAGAAATCGACACACTATATTATATAAAAGTAATAAACACAGTAGTCATATTGCTTGCACAAAATTGGCTCATCTTTCTTTCCGAAATGTGCGTTAGACTGCTTCCTTTGCGCGCCATTTTCTACACAGGCTTGGTAGCGTTTTTCTGCATTCATGTTGCGTTTTTTTTTTTTTTTTTTTTAAGTGCCACCAAAAGATAGACTATGGCTACTCACACTACTTTTTTTCACACTCTTGTGCTTTTTCACTTTCCTTTCTGCCAAGCCATCGTCGTCGTCGTCAAAGTTATTGATTTCTTCAGTTTCTTCTCTCATTCGCTCTCTTTCTCTTTCTTTCTCCCTTTCCATTTCCTGCAGTATAAGATTCTGCTTCTCCCTTTCCTTTTCAATTCCCCGCGTCAATAATTTCCCTGCTAGTTTCACTGTCATATTCGAATACTCAAAGGGGTTCAGGGACTAAATTGTACACAATCACATGCCACAGATACGTCCACCAATAGTTAGAACTTTTTTTGTTCATTAAGATATAACATCAGCCTTTTTTTTTTTTTTTTTTTCATTTCTACAGCTCGCTTACATGGTTAACCACAACTTACTGATTTGGTATTCACATCACTTAACAACAAACGAATGGAGTGGAATGTGGTGGGCGGGGGGACATAGGCAGAAATCAAATCGTCGCTTATACTTTGTATAGTCTCTTTTGTGGAGATACTCTACGCCAATTGCATTTGAGATATAGAAGATAAACACACGGTTAATTTCCTGGTTACCTACAGCTGAGTGACGAAGTATATGAACTCTACATACTCATTTACCTTAATTATCCCCCATACCCATCCGATATGAATACATAATATTTGTTTATGGGAAGAGGAACAGAGCAGTAGTCTACTACACTATAGTTGTTTGTGCTCCCTGCTCCACTCGAAGAAGGGAAAGAATAAGCCCCCCCAGTCTTCCTAGCTGAGTCAAACCATATTGCTCATTTGAAGTGCTCGAGTTTACATCTCTTTTACTCTAATTGACTCTAAGGGTTTGCGCGAGCTAAATGAGTTAGCTCCTTGCTTACCATTTCCTAGTGAGGACCCATTTGCCGAACTTGAAAGAGGGTGGACGAGGGGTAGTAGGGAGCTATTCCGTTATCGATACCAGTCGAACTCAATGGGCCTGTAAACACGTAGTGAATACGTTAGTTGACCAGACTATATACACATCTTTACAGATACTATTACGTGAATTCTAGTTACCTTGCAAGTTGTGATGTTGAAGGGCGAGAGGAAGAGAGTAAGATTTCAAGACAAGGGCCATGTTTGTTTCTTTGAGCTCTATGCACAAAGCATGCAAAAAGATCAGACATTACTTCACTCCCCTCTTTTGCGCTTTTCGACGCAATTTTCATGCCCCTACTTAAGTCTTTAACGGATGGCAATGATCCTGCATCTGCATTCAATCCTACGCCGTTCTCTGCATCGTTCAACTTGTTCATATCACTATTTTCACCGAGCCCATCATTGTTTGCATTTCCATTTAATTTGGGAAGCATACCATAATCTGCTATATCCAGTTTCGCATTTTCAATAAGATCTGATGAGAACATTGTCTTCACACGCACTTTTCCTTCTTCTCCTTCAAGGGGAGAATCCTGTAGGACTGTAGTGCATTAATCAACACCGTATGTACACAACTTAGATTGGCGTTTATGAAAATTCAAAGGCATACCCATAATGAACCAAGAAATATCGTGCACAATATGACTTACCTCTCCAGAGATAATGGATGGGTCTATTTGGCTACAATCAATTTTACTCATTACGTTGAAGATAATACACTCGTCGACGTCATCTTTCTTCCATTTGCGGATCATTTTATGTACATGCTCTTCTTCCTCATCTCTCCTTTCAGTCGACATACGAGCACGCAGATTTGATGGTAATGACGATTCTGATGTTTGGGAGAGAGGAACTGAGACATTTCCCATTTCGTCTGAGGAGACACCGGGGTGCACACCCTGCAAAGAAGCTAGTTCTTTGTCTACAATTCTCTGAAGTTCTTCATCGTCAAGGTCAGTTTCCCTGTCAATGATGTTCTTAAGCACCTGCACAAGGTATAATAAGGCGTTAGTGCACATATTTACATTTCATAATGCGAGCTTTCGACTTTTTCAACCTTTCGTGTACCTGAATTGCCTGGTGGATGTCATAAAAGGACAATGGGATTACCGCGTCCCCTACTTCTACCCCTCCTCTATCTCGCTGGTTTTTAGGCGCTTCTGACTGACAGTACAGTACCTCACCTGCGCGACAACACCATTGTGAACCACATTATAACTAGAGTTAATATGTGCTTCAAAATCACAAAATAAAAGAAAAGACACGTTTCGTACGCCTTCATGGTTTCTCATGCGTTTACCTTCGTTTCAGGCTTTGCGGAGGAGATTGAAAGAGGCTTGAAGTGACAAGAACACACCGGAGAAAGGCGAAGTGATGGAGGAGGAATTGCTAGTGACAGAGAAATGCTGGACAGAATCAATGAAGGGAATACTAGAGTGTCGTATCTTCCTTGCGGAAAGTAAAAACACGCTTTCTTCTTTATCTCGTTCCTAAGGATTTTCCATGAAAATGAAAATATACATTCGAGATTTAATTTGGATAACAATAGGCCTTACCACACACAATATCATATGATCTTAGTTAATGTGGAACGTTACCATAACACTCATACTTACCGATTGGTGATGATAATTTTCCTCAGCGTAGTTTCACACAATCTCTCCGCTTTTTGTAGATACGTTCATGTGCATAGCTGTTTCTAATGCAAACTTTGTGATATTCTGCTGAATTGTCTGAAAGGAAGAGTCTACATTTTAGAAGGTGGATAAATTCCAAGCGAACATTAAGAGATAGTAAATCGGCTAGAGATCTAGAGAACATCATAGAACTGGATGACGAGGGCTCCATACTCGACGACATTTGATTGGGCACAGATTCATCTGAGTCATTAAGGGTAAAACCCCATTTTCTGCGGCTATGAGGGGGCTCAAAAATATGATATTCGAGTAGTCTGTGTGAACTGTACAATATGAAAATAGCTCTTCGAGAACCATCCAAGCTGAACACTACACACATACACATCAGTTAGAAATCTAACACATTTAGCAAGGTAACTTAAGAACATAATTTAAATACCATGATATTTGTGTCTACGTGCATTGAGTGACATATTGTCCATGCGGAGCAGTAATTACTTACTGTGAACATCTCTGTGGGCTTGACTAATGTGCATCTTATTCAGCTTCTTTGCTTTGGTAAAATACTTAACCATCGAATATGCAGGGTTTGATAAGCCATTCCATAGATCGTCCGTGACCTTCAACACAGATAACTTTGTAGCATTGCTATTAAGTTTAGCACTCGTCAACCTTCTCTCGAAGAGCAAATATGACACCATGCTTGAGAATTGCTGAGGTAGTTCCAGAATAAACACACGCATTAGGCCTATGCCACATTGATTTCATTATTGCATCAAATCCTCTCAAATCTAGTTCAGTCGTATCTCACATTCCTTTTAAGCCCCTATACTGTGCCTGCAGACATGCATTATCATCAATTTACCTGAAATAAGGAAGTGTATTGCTGAAGCTCTGAAACATTGCAGTTTACTGGCAATCTAAAATCAAATACAAACAGATCCATCGTTCCTACATATATTTTCTATGAACAGACTTACCACAACAGGTTTACTATTATTTAATAGGATTGAAACTATTGCATTACGCCATTATTTTCACTTCCAATTCAAGTTGATACTGACAAGAGCGAGTTTCTGAAATAAAGCAAATTAAATTGTGGAAACAAGGCAGTGTCCATAAAGACGACGAAACAAATTCGTTTTCCTTCAAAATTACTGTACAAAGATGCTTAGAGATTGCGCACATACTGAATTTGTTTGTCTTATAAGTAGCCTTGTTTCTTTCAAGTTATGCATTCATATTTCCACATTATGTATCTCATGAAGAAGCTACCTGCAGCAGCACCTAAAGTTGTGTTTCTTGTTCTAATTATATGAGATACCGTTAATTGAGTAATGGTATCGCGGGAATATACACCCTCATTGTAAACTTTCAACTGAAATTTGTTTTGCAACATACTACTACCTATATAAATATTCTCTCAGTGTATGAAGTCTTACCACGCTAGCATCCCATCATTCTAAAATATTGAGCGTTTAAGGATATCAATGAAAGCATCAAAAGCTGAACACATTCAAACAAGTCACTTTTTTTTTTTTTTAATAAACATAGAGTTTTCAGAAACTGTATTATTTGCTGCATCCTAATCACGATACTTTCCTCTTTTCTTCCTCTTCGCAAGTGCTTAGGAGATTTCTAATTCAAGTCTTATTGGAAATGATTCAAATATCAAACAATACTTCTATCACTAAACGCAGGATCCTAATTGATCTCGTAAGTATTTTCTAACCATGCATGATCGCGATTATCTTTTTATCGATGTTTTGACTCACAATTTCTCAAGCGCGAGCCAATTTACCCACCGCACTTTTTTCCTGTTTTCTTTGTTTTCTTTATTTTCTCCCTTCATAGTGTTTGTACTGTTTGTAAAAAAAGAACAATACAACTCTCAACAGATAATATTTGCAATTGAACTTCGACATTTTTCATTCCGAATCATCCTGCACTCCATACTCATATTCCAACGAATAGCTGCTTTTGCAGTTATCCTAATCATCTTTGCTTTGCTAGAGACGAAAGTATTTGGAGGACCAAATATCAGAGGGTTTTTCAAGACTGATGAGGTACCCGCATACATATATTGCTCGACAACTCGCCATTTTAAATATTGCTTGTATTCCGCGTCCTCAGTAAGATCTAATAAGTTGTCTTTTGGGGCGTACATTGATACTATTTTCAACATGCTGGCAGACTATTTCACACCCTGAGAAAGTGAGCACTTTTGGAACAAACTGCCTTGTTTATCATTTCGATCGTTGTTCCCATTCGTGTCATGACCATTTCTTCGTAAGTAGTCTGAATACATCTTACGCAACTCAGCCTCTCGCTCCAAATCACAATTTTCCTTTTACTAATCCAATCTGGTGTATTGGCACTGCGCTTGATTTCCCATAAACAGTTTTTCATTCCACAGAATCCACAAAAACAAGCACTTGATTCAGCCTTTCTTGTTCGAGATTATGACGTTCATTTTCTTGCTGCCTTGACTGGTATCTTTACAACCGTATCAAATTGATGGTCGGAGAGCTCCGTCCTGATTTTTTGTCTCGCTGCGTCCCCGACTATGCGAAGGCCACAATGGGTCACAATGATTACGTTCAAACCTGGAAGCGCGTGCACCGGAGACGCTGCGGACAGGAGAAGGTCGCGTGTCGTTTCCTTCTGGTCACTCCTCCATGGCTCTTTTCGAAATGCTCTTCACCGTTCTCTACCTCGAGTACAACTTTACTCCTATTGTGCTTTCGTTCTCATCTCCTTCTCCCTCTTCCTCCTCGTTTGCTGTGCAGAACTTCCCCAAAGCTTCAAAATCTTTTTGCAGTTTTCTTTTCTTGACCGACTCCGTCGCGACGTCCAGATCTTTTGACAACAAACACCACGCCCATCATCATCGGTTCTCTCATCGGAATTAAGGCACGGAATCGAACGAAGCGCTG
>JAWNMU010000264.1:0-33913 GCA_035043665.1 Drosophila quasianomalipes | reverse complement strand
GAGGAGAGGAGAAGGAAGGGGGACAAAGTGGATGCAGAAGTATTGTGAAATGGAGAGAAAGGAAGAAAGAAAGGAAGAGGAAGAGGAAGAGGAAGAGGAAAGAGGGGGGGGGAGGGAAGAGGTAGAGGAAAGGAAATCAAAGAGGGTGGGGGTGAAGAGAAAGGCGCAAAGTCAGAAGGAAGGGAGGAAAGGAGAGGAGGCATGAAGGGCGATGGGGGAGAATGGGCGAAGGGATTAGTGTTGGATTACGATGAATGGGAGAGAGAGTGCCAGACGCATTGGGAGAAAGAGGGCATTGAAAGGGAGAAGGAAAGGGAGAGAGAGATGGGGATGGGAGAGAGAGGGGTGAAGGTACAGGAAAGGAGAGGAAGGCAGAAGGCAGAGGAGGTGGGGAAGGAAGACGAGGGGGCGAGGGGAAGGGGGAAAAGAAAAGATACGCTTGAAGAAAGGGGGAATGTGAGATAGGGGTGGTCAGGAGAGGACAACGATTGAGAAGATTATTAAGAGGAAGAGGGGAGTTCCGAAAAAAACAAAAAGGCGGTAGAAATAGAAAGAGAGAGGGAAAGGGAGAGGGGGGCGGAGAGGGAGACGGGGAGGGAGAGGGAGAGCGAGAGCGAAAGGAAAATAGATCGCCAGATGAGGGGAAGGGGAAGAAACGGATGGAGAGAAAGTTGTAGAACAAAAGCGAAGGGAAAGGGAAGGGAGGGAGAGGAGGAAGGCGAAAAGAAGACGAGGGGCAGGGAAAGGAAGGAAGGAAGAGAGAAGGAGGAGAGGGAGGGGCGAAAGGAAAGAGAGGAGGGAGAGGGGGGCGAGTGCTGCTGGTGCTGGTAGGGGATCACGGAATGACAACAGACGGAAACCACGGGGGGACTCTCAATTTGAAAGGGACACAGCTCTCCTCCTCTTCTCATCGGTCCCATTTCCATCTGCTTCGTAATATATACAGCTTACTTTCCTCTTCCTCATCTTCTTCCCCCTCATCCTCTTCCCCTTCATCCTCTTCCCTTCATCCTCTTCCCCTTCATCCTCTTCCCCTTCATCCTCTTCCCCTTCATCCTTTTCCCTTCATCCTCTTCCCTTCATCCTCTTCCCCTTCATCCTCTTCCCTTCAACCTCTTCCCCTTCATCCTTTTCCCCTTCATCCTCTTCCCCTTCATCCTCTTCCTCTTCATCCTCTTCCCCTCCCTTCTCTCATTGGGTTGATTCTGCGCTCTTTCCCTCTTACTTCCACCCTCTCCCTTCTCCTCATCTGCGTCCTCCTCCTCCCTCTCCCCTTCTCTTCTCATTCCCTCTTCATTACCTTTGCCTTTTGCTTCCTCCTCCATCCCTCCTTCGTCTTCTTCTTCCTTCTCTTCCCTCTCCGTCCCTTCTTTCTCCTCCCTTTCTTCTCTTTTTCATCGCAATCTTTATCTTCTCCAGTTCTCACTTTGAGTGGTTCCAGAGACAAAATAGAGAGGCTGAATACGAAGGAGAGAGGAGGAGAGAAGGAAATATTTGTGTCTAGAGAAGGAGAGGTTGATGATTGCTCATTCATATTTCCTCTCTCGTTTGTGGAGGAGATGAAGTCTTGCGCGTCTTTGTCTTGTCTCTCTTCCCTCTCCTCCTCACTCCTCTCCTTAACACATATCCCGATCCTCCTATCCCCTCCTATCCCCTCTTCCTCCCTATCTTCCCCCCCTCGTCCCCCCCCCGTCCCCCCTCCGTCCCCCCCCTCGTCCCCCCTCCTTCTCTTCCTCTTCTCTTCCTCCCTCCGTAATGTCTCTTGTTTCCCCCTCCTCCTCCCTTTCCTCCTTCTCCCCACCCTTCTCCTTCCCCCTCGTATTTCTCAGATTGACGTCTCCTCTGTGTTGTCTCTTTCTCTTGGTCTTCCCCCTCCCTTCTCCTCTCTCTCCCTCCCTCTTTTTCAGCCTCTCTTAGCACCCCTTCTTGCCTCTTTCTCTTCCTCCCTCTCCTCCCCACCCTCCTCCGCCCTCATGGACTACCTCCAGATCTCCTCCTCTTCCCCCGCCTCCTTCTCCTCCTCTTCCCCCTCCGCCTCCTCTTCTTCCTCTTCTCCCTCTTCCCCTTCTCTCTCTGCCTCAGGTATCTCCTCGAATAACAGAACAGGTGAAGAGGGAGAGAAAGAGAGAAGGGAGAAGAAAGAAATAGAGGAGAGGAGGGAGAGGAAATGAAAGAGAGGGAGGAGAGAGAGAGGAGAGAGGAGAGGAGGAGAGGGAGAAGAGGGAGGAGAGAGGGGTTTGTAGCGTACAGAAGTGGGGTTGAATGTGTTCGGGACCTCAGATATTTATTGCTTCAAGTCCAGCGATCTCTTCACCATAATATCTACGTAAAAAATGCATCACTTAACCAGAATATCTCGACGAAAGAAAACGTGACCTCGTCTCTCCTCTCCTCCTCTCCCTCTCCTCTCTCTTCCTCCTTCTCCTCCCTTTCGTCTTCCTTCTCCTCCCTTTTCATCCTAATCCTCTCTTCCTCCGTCTCCTCCTCTTCCCTTAGCATTCTCTCCCGCTCTCTCCTCCTTCTTATCCTTCGTGTTCGTGTATAGGCAAACAGACCCTCTCTTCCTCCCTTCCCTCTCATTCTCTTCTCCCAATCTAACTTCCTCCTCTTCCTCCTCTTCCTCCTCTTCCTCTTTCTCTTCCTTCTCCTCTTCCTCCTCGTCCTCCCTCCGTCTCCCTCTGCCCCATTCTCTGTTTCCTCTCACTCATTCGCTGGATCCTCTCCCTCTCCCTCTCCCTCTCCCTCTCCCTCTCCCTCTCCCTCTCCCTCTCCCTCTCTTGTCTCCCTCCCTCCGTCCCTCCGTCCGTCAACAAAAGAAGAAGAAGTGATGAGGCAAGGGATCTTTTCGTCTCGATCCTCCCTCCTCCCTCCTCTCCCATTGCACTCCCTGGCGAAAGACCTTGTACTTTTAAACCTTCGCATTCAGTCTCTTTATTCCTCCTCTTCCTCTTTATCTTCTTCTTCTTCTTCCTCTTCCTCTTCCTTCCTCTTCCTCTTCCCTCTTTCTCTCTTCCTCCCCTCTTCCCTTCCCCTCTCTCTCCCACCCTCTCTCCCTTTCATTGCCAGACTTAGGGGCAGTAAGAATGGACATCGAAGCATTAAAGGAAGAGTGGAGAAGGAGAAGGACGTGTGGAGGAGGGAGAAGGCGACGATCCTCGTGCTCTCTCTCTTCTCCTTCTCCCTCCTCCTCTCCTTGAGAGAAGAAATCCTATCCTTCTGGACCCATGTCTCTCCCTCCCTCGTCCTCTCCTCCCTCCTCCTCCTCCCTCCTACTCCTCTCCCTCCTCCTCGTCTTCCTTTCTCTCCCTCCTCCTCCTTCTCTCTCTCTCCCTCTTTTTCCACCCCTCCTCTCCTCACGTCCACTCACCTCCTTCATCCCCCTCCTCCTCCTCTCTTCCCTCCTCCCCTCTTCTCTTCCCCTCTTCTCTCCTCCCCACTTCTTTCCTTCCCACTTCACACTCTTATCGTTTCATCTTCCTCTTTCTTCTCCTCTTCTCCCTTTCTTTCTTCTTCATCCCTCTCTCCTCCCTCCTCCCACTCCCCCTCTCTCCTCCCTCCTAGTTCCCTTTTCAATTCTCCTCTCTATCGCTTCCCTCTTTGTCCTCTTTAAAATATCCCCCGTCTCTAAATACTCTTCCATCTTCAAGTTCTTGAAGGAGAAACAATTTCTATCAAAATGTTCTACTTTTCACTCTCTTCCTTCCCCCTTCTCTTCCCTCCCCTTCTCTCCCTTCCCCTTCTCCTCCTTCCCCATCTCCTCCTTCCTCTCTCTCTGTTCGTCTCGCCCTTCCTCCCTCCCTCCCCCTTCCCCCTTCACCCTCCCTTCTCTTCTATGTCCGATTTGATTTTGTTTTCTCCCTCTTTTCCTCCTCTCCCCCCCCTTTCCCTCGTTCTCCCATCCGTCTCTCTTGTTTTCTTCGTGCAATCCCTTTTTCAAACAGTTTTATTGAGTCGGAAGCGTCATTCCTTCTCTTCCTCCTCCTCCCCCTCACCCTCCTCACGTGCACTCAACCTTCGTCTTCTCTTATCCTTTCCACCATTCAACCCCACTCTTCCCACCTCTCTTCCTCCTCTTTCTTTACCTCTTCTCCCCCTTCCTCTCCTTCCTCCCTTTCCTCCTCCTCTTCTTCCTCCTCCTCTTCTTCCTCCTCCTCCTCCTCTCCCCCTCCTCCTCTTCCCCTTCAACTTCTTCCCCTTCGTTATTCATTACCTTGTGTATTCTGCTTCCTCTTGTGATCATTCGTATTTCCTCTCTTCCCTCCCTCTCCACACATCCATCTTCTTTCCCCCTCCTCAACCCTCCTTCCTCTTCCCTCCTTCCCCTCCTCCTTTTCCTCCTCCTCTCTCCTCCTCTCCTCTCCCCTTCACTTCTCCTCTCACATCATCCTCTCCCTCTCCCACTCCAGCTCCCTCCTCTTTATCTTCCTCTTGGACTCTGTTTCGTCTTATCTCCCTTTCTCCCTCTCTCCCTTCTCTCTCTCCCCATCCTCTCCTCTCTCATCCCCTTCCTCCTTCCTCCTCTTCATTTCTCTCTTGTTTCTTTCCCCTCCCTCTTACCTACCTCCCTCTCCTCTTCCCTCTCCTCTTCCTCTCCTCTTCCTTCTCCTCCTTCCTCTCATCTTCTCCCTCTTTCTCCCCTCTTCTTTCAATCACTCCTCTTTCCCTTCTCCCTCCCTCTCCCACCTCCCCCTCCCCCTCTCCCTCCCCCTCTCCCTCTTCTTCCTCATCCCATTTTCTCAATTTGAATGACCCCACCATATATTCCTCTCTTCCTTCCCTTCTTTTCTCCCCTTTCCCCTCTCTCGTTTTTTGAGCCCTTCCTCTCCCTCTCCACCCCTCCCTCTCCTCTCTCATCCTGCTCCTCTCTCCCTCACCGTCCGTCGCTGCTTCTTTCTCTTCCCTTCGCTTTCTACACTCTCACCCTCTGCCTCCCCTTCTTCTTCCCCCTCCTCCTCTACCTTCTCTTCCCCTCCCATCTCATTTATTGAATCATGCGCCATTATAATTTGCGTCCTCCTCTTCTTCCTCCTCCCCGTCCCCTTCCTCTCCGTCCTCTTCCCTCTCCTCTCCCACCCCGCTTCTCTCTCTCCCTCCTCCTCTCTCTCCCCTCCTCTCTTCTGCTCTCCTTGTCCCTTCCCTTCCCTTGCCTCCCTCCTCTCCCTCCACCTCCTCTCCCTCCCTCTCCACCTCCTCTCCTTCCCTTTGTCCTACGTCTTTCTCTCCCTCCTCCACCATTTCCGTTCTTGTCTCATTCTTGATCCCTCCTCTTTTTCCCCCTCCCTCTCCCTCCTCCTCACCCCTCTCATCCTCTCTGTCCTCTTTCTCCCGCACCCTCTTCTTCCTCTCTCCACCTGCGTCACCTTCCTCTTCTTCCCTCGTTCTCCCTCTCCTCTACTCACTTCTCTCTCTCTTTCTCTTTGCTCCTTTTCCCTCTCCCTCCTCCTCCTCCTCTTCCACCTCCTCTCCTTTCCCCTTGCAAAACAACTATCTTTCCTTCTCCCTCCGCTTCTTTTTCTCCTCCCTCTTCCTCATCTGCTTTCCTCGAGTCTTCTTGTCCTCTCCCTCCCTCCTCCTTCTCGGACTTGTTCTCCCTTTCCTCCTCCTCCCCTCTCCCTCCTTTCCTCTTCTTTCTCGACATAAACCCTCTCTCCCTCTCTCCATCCTTCTGGTCTCTCTCCTCCCCTCCTCTTCCTCTTCTTCTCCTCCCTCATCTCTTGTTTTTCACTCATCTATCGTTCTTTCTCTCCCTCGTTCTCATGCTCTTGCTTTCCTTTCCCCTTCCTCTCTCCCATCTTCAAAAAATCATGTAGGAAAAGTAAGGAGAAAAGGAACGAGGAGGAACGAGAAGAGCAGAAGAGGGTCAGCGGTGCCTGGAGGTGAATCGGTGGAAAATAAGAGAGAGCGAGATAGGGAGAGAAAAGAGGGAAGACGATGAAGAAGAAGGGGGGGAAGGGAAGAGGGGAAGATGAGGGGGGAGAAGAAGAAGGGAGAGGAGAGGAGGGGAGAGGGATGAGGAGGAGAAAGGTGACTTAGTGAGAGGGGTCAGTCTTGTTGAGATCCAGGAGGAGGAGGAGAGAGGAGGAAAGAAGAGGACGGTGAGAGAAGAGGAATGGAAAAATGGAAATGAAAGGGGGCAGAAGGAGAGAGAGAGAGAGACGAGCAAGAAGGGACTTGAAAGAAAGAATTGCGAGTGAAAAGAAAAGTGAAAAGGGAAGGGAACAGAAGTTCTTCAAGTGGTGTCTGATAAGATATTTATTTGTGGTGAGTTTTGTCCTGTTTTTCTCCCTATGCCCCCCTCCTTCTCATCTCTGGTCCCCGTGCCATCTCCCCCTCCTCTGCCTGTCTCTCTTCCTCATCATGGTTCTCCCACCCATTCCCCTCCTCGTTGCCCTTTTCTCCACTTGTTCGTTCTCTCCTCTAGTCTCTCTCTCCTCCCTCTCACATCTCTCTCCTCTCTCTCCTCCCTCTCCTCCCTCTCCCTCCCTCTCCTCCCATTCTTCTGGCCCTTCCCCCCTTCCCTCCCTCCCTCTCTTCCGGTCCTTCTCTCTCCTCCACCTCATCCTCTCTTCCCCCTTCTTCCTTTCCTCTCCCCCCTCCTCCCTCCCTCTCCCTTTGTTTCTGCTATGCGCTATGTTTTTATTTCATCAGTCTCCTCCTCCACCCTCTCTCAGGGCACTCTTTTTCTCTCTCTTCAATTCAGGTCTCCTCTGCCTTCGTCTTCACCCCCTTCTTCCTCCTCCCCTGTCCATCCCCTCTGTGTGTTCAAACTACTTTTTCCTCTCATATTATATCTGCCCTTCTCTCCATCCCTTTCTTTTGCCTAGTTTCCCTCTCCCTCCTCTCCTCCTCTCTTCTTCCTCTTCGCTCCTCTTCCTCTTCCTCTTCCTCTTACTCTTCCTCTTCCTCTTCCTCTTCCTCTTACTCTTCCTCTTCCTCTTCCTCTTCCTCTTACTCTTCCTCTTACTCTTCCTCTTACTCTTCCTCTTCCTCTTCCTCTTCCTCTTCCTCTTCCTCTTCCTCCTCCTCTTCCCTCTCTTCCTCCTCTTTCTCCTCTCCTTCCTCTTCCCTGTCTTCCTCGCTTTTTCATGAAGTCTGAAAGTGGAGAAAGTGGAAGCGAAGAAACGTGTATGAGGGGAAGAGGACAGATTGAAAACATAACTTGTGCGTGTCACCTTTCCCCTCCCTCCTCCCCTCCCCTCTTCCCTCCCCTCTTCCTCCCCCTCTACTCCTCCTCTTCCTACTCCTCTTCCTACTCCTCTTCCTCTTCCATTGCATAGCTCCTCCTCTGTTGGCTCCTCTTTCCCCCTTCTTTCTTCCCCTCCTATTTGTTCCTTCAACTCCCCTTCCTCCGTCCTTCTCTTTTCCTCAGGCTTGTTTGTATTTCGTTGTATGTTGATGTGCGCGTGTCTCTCTCTTCTCCACCTACTCTGCTCTCTCTCTAACTCTCTTCCTTCAACTGGAATCATCTCATGTTGTGGTCACACTTCCTACCAAAGACCATCTCTGACTCCTCTCCATCCTCACCCATTCATCCCTCTTCGTTTCCGTCCTTTTCTTCGCACTTCCTCTCTTTCTCCTCGATCTCTGATTGGATATTTTATTTACGTAATAACTTATGTCTACATTATGGTTAGTACACACATGACTGAATGTGCCCGTTTCCTCCTTCAAAAACGAACGCATATGTTAACACGTTTCAATATATATGTATGTCAGTGTGTAAATCGGTTTTTTCTTTCCTTCTATGTTGGTATCTTCGCTTGAACAATAATTTTTAATTAACTTAGTACTCGGTTAATGCTCGGTTATCTATCGCACTGCGTGGTCAGGAATCTAAAATGAATATGAATGTCAGCTGGATGGTTTGTATGTCCAGCAAATATTGTTTACACATTCGTTCGATGAAAATTATAAACTGCAACTTAGTACATACTAAATAAGCAAATAATGCGTCGATGTGTACCTCGAATAAATAAATAACTAGGGTTATCAATAATATAGTTATATGAATATCTCCTGTCTCATGACAACAACAACATGTACAAAAGTATCGGCCATTTTAGCTGATTTTCCTGAGATTCTGGTCCAATCTTGCATCATAAAGTATTGTGTTACACTTTGTGTGGAAATATGAATGATTTCAAATACGAATCAATAAACCCCAGCATCTTGCTTCTCCACCTCGAAGATGGATTTGCGGGTTTAACCTGAATGGACCCATCGCTCATATACTTCACAATCTAACATATTGCATTATTCTCTTTTTCCACTCTTCGAATATATGTAACCTATTCCGGGAGGCAGTGTGCTATATTTCTTTCTCTGCTGTACGTTATGGTTAGGTCATATATAGCCCTTCAAAGTCAAATAATGGAAATAATAACGTAATCATGACTACCGAACGTATTTATAAAATTAAGGCATATACATAGGTGTATTAATGTTTTAATATTGAAAAACTAACGTCTCTAATCGAATATGATGTGCAGATTGAGAAGGTGAGATGTGTGCAATTCTCAAAACAGGTACAATTTAAATGTGATTTTTTTAGGTAAAATAGAAAGTGAATATTCAGTATATTTGCATGTTTGTTCTGATGGACCCGTCTTGTTTATATAAAATAGCAAGTATGCACGTTTATTGTCATGCAGTGATAGCAGCAAGATTTTTTGTCCGTCTAAGGTGTGATAACACTAAACTTGAAGCAATATAAATCCACGTAGAATGTATGATAATTCTGTTTTCACGTAAACACGGAGTAGGTATCCGTTAATTTCTATTCTGCCAAATGTGTGTTTTCATATCTTTATGTTTGTATATCTGGCACAATAAGAGATATTCTTCCCGGTATGCCAGATACTTTATGAAAAATAGGTGTTTAAGTATACAGTATACATAGCAGTCAAGTATTCATTAAATAAAAGACATGATTGTGAACCGGAAGTCCAAAGGTTTCTTGTTTCTTAGCATTTTCAAAAAATGTAGTTGTTTGTTTTGTTAATTTCCAAAATGAGAACACGCTCCCCAACTGTGCTATTGCTGAAATTGTTGCTACACAGTAGAACATACCTGGCTAATTCTCGCTGCAGTTAGATGGGAGATTTTTACCTAGTTTTGAGTAAATTACTTGAATAGTATTTTGTCCTAGTTAGTGTATTCAGTCATTATTAATGCTGCCTCAGAAAACTAATCAAAACGACCCAGCAAAGCTAGGTGAAGTAGATCCAAAGGAAGCAGCGAAAGAAACCTCCCTACTTGCTAAATACGAGCATCTAGGGAAGTTGGGAGAAAGGTACATACGGGATTGTATATAAAGGGCGGCACAAAGAGACGTATGAGTTAGTTGCATTGAAAAAGGTAAGATTATTATCATGTACAACTGATTGGGGTTACTGTAGTGAGTAGAAGTTGCATATCAAGCAAGAGTATACCCGCTTGAATTAGGCTGATCCGAATATAGATCGGTGGTAGAGTGCGTGCATTTTATGTGTATAGTGTTGATGGCTGATTTGTTGAATGTTCGGGGTGCATGTTGTATATTTGTTTGTAAATTGATTGTCTTAGATTCGCCTGGAGTAGTACGAAGAAGGGACTCCTTCAACTGCAATAAGAGAGGTTACCATCTTGAAGCAACTTCAACACCCTAACATCGTGCACTTAATCGAGATCGCCCACACGCAAAGTTCTTTAACGTTGGTGTTTGAGTTCCTGGACCAGGACTTGCACAACTATTTAGATGCTTGTGGGTCGAAGGGATTGGACTATTACACCGTGTGTCCATTCCTTTACCAACTTCTGCAAGGTTAGTTACTTCGCTTCCTCCTGAGTTCCCATCTACGTATATGTGTCACCACGCTTGTTTCCTGTGTGGTGTATGCACTGATTTGGTGATGTGTCTTGTTCTCGTGTCTATTGGTTTGTGGCTGCTGCTGTCTCTCTTTGTGAGGAGCTAGCATTAAATGCTCTCTATCCATGGTCTTTCGGTTTAACATAATCGTACGCCGTTCTTGTATTCGCCTCATAGCAAATGCGAAGACTGTTGCGCCTGATTCGTTAAGCTTATAGATGATTATTGCTTTAGCGTTTTCGTTATTTTCGATGCGATCTCTACGTGTTTGGAATATGTTTTCTTTTTCTCCTCCCCCTTTTTCTTTCCTTGTTCTTTTCCTTTTGCTTCACTGTCATCTGTTCCCTTTCACCTCTCCCTCTCTCTCTCATTCTCTCGTCTTGCTAACCCCTATTCTTTACGTTTCTCTGCATATTTCTTCTGTGTCTCTTCTCTTATTCTCTTCCTCTTCATCCTCCTCTTCATCCTCCTCTTCATCCCTCACCTCTTCATCCTCCTCTTCATCCTCCTCTTCATCCTCCTCTTCATCCTCCTCTTCATCCTCCTCTTCATCCTCCTCTTCATCCTCCTCTTCATCCTCCTCTTCATCCTCCTCTTCATCCTCCTCTTCATCCTCCTCTTCATCCTCCTCTTCATCCTCCTCCTCTTCCACTTCCTCTTCCACTTCCACTTCCTCCTATGTCTCGTCTTCTCTATCCTCATCCTCCTCTTCTTTCTCTTTTTGTCTTCCTTTTCCTCTTTCCCCTTTTCTTCCGCGTTGATCCGCTCTGAACCACTTCCACTCATATTCACTGCTGTTCATGTGACCTTTCCTCCCCTCTCTCGTTGTGCCATGTTGTTATTGCTGTCTTGTAATTGTTGTACTTCGTAGGTCTGGCTTTCTGCCATCATTACAACATCCTCCATCGAGACCTCAAGCCCCAAAACCTCCTTATCAACATGGTCAGTCACGTTCATCTTCTCCCTCTCTTTCCCTCTCCTTCCCTCTTCCTCCCTCTTCTTCTACCTCCCCATTTATATTTTTTTCCCACCTATCCTCTTCTTTCCATTTCTTCTCTCCTCTCTTTTTATCTCTCTCCTTGTCTCGTTTGAATGCATGTCTATTTTTTCCTCCGCGTGTTATCTGCTTAAGTGTGCGTTTGTCTCGTATTTCCTTCCTCCTAGACTATCTCATTCTAATACCACCTGGGTCTAATATCTTCGCTTATGCCCCCCTTCTTGCACTCTGTTTCCACTCCGCTGGTCCATATTCCTGCGCTTCGTCTTCTTTTTCCCCTCACGCCTGCTCTACTATATTTGTCTGCCTCACCCTCTCTGCCCTTCATCTTTCTCTCTACTTCAATTGCCCTCCCCCGCCCCACCCCCCCTCGTTCTCGTTCTCATCCTTATCATCGTGCTTTCCCCTCACTCCACTCCTTTCCTTTCACTTCATCCTTCTCTTCCCTATTCACACATTTCCACCCACTCCTCCTCCCCCTGTCCTCAATCCTCTGCCTCTCTCTTTCTTCCCCTCCCCCTTCTCTTTACTCTTTACTTTTCGGCCGCGCGCCGCCGGGGCGGCGGGGGCCGCCCCGGGCCCGCCGGCGGGGGGGCGGGGGGCGCGCCCGCGGCCGGCGGCCGGCGGCCGGGCGGGGGGCGGGCCCGGGGGGCGGGGCGCGGCCGCCGGGGGCCGCGCCCCGAGCACCCTCTTTTCTTTGTCTTCAGATGACCCGAGTATGATTGCTTCTCCTAGGCTGGTGAGATTGAGGCGAGGAGACTGCGGAGTGGCTTCGTTGGCACGGAGGGCGGCAGCGTGCACTCCTACACCCACGAGGTAGTTACTCTGTGGTATAGGCCTCCCGATGTTCTCCCTTGGGGAACAAGCACTGCAACTCCAAGATTGACATGTGGAGTGGGGTGTATCTCTGCTGCAGGTGTGCACGGGCAAACCGATCTTTGTCCGGACGGAACAACGCAAACCAACTCAACAAGATCTTTTCGGTCATGGGGTATCCCAACACTCAGTATCCTCTCGCGCAGGTAGGGACACTTACTCACTTCTCTCCCTAGGCTAGTCCTCTCATCTACCTCTTCACTCCGTTCTCAATACTTTTCACTCTCTCCTATTTCCTCCCTTTTTCCCCTTCCTCTCCCTCTTTCTCCTCCTTCTTCCTTCCTCTCCCTTTCCACGCCTCACTTTGTTCTTCCCTGAATCTCCTTCTCAATATGTATGCATGTTTTCCGACGCGTATGTCTGTAATGTCTGACGACTGCTTCATCTATATCTAATCATCGAACACATGTAAATGTGTGTGTGTGGGTGTGGGTGTGTGTTTCATAGAAATGGGGGATGTTTGAAAAGATGCCCTTGTTCAAAGAGATGAGATCTCAGATGTCAGCTGACATTCACCTCGCTAGGCCTCGCTCGAGCCCTCGTTCCCAATCTCTGTGACGTACGTCTTCCTCTTCTCTTCCTTTCTTTCCTCTTTCCCTTCCTTCCTCTCTTCTTTTTCTAGTTGCTTGATTCGTTTGCACGCATCCCTGTCTTTTACCTCTCACTCCCCTCTCACTTCCCTCTCCTCCCCTCGCTATCTCCCGATCGCTTCCCGTGATTTCAACATGTGCCATCCTCGTTTTTTCTTTTCTCACTTTCGCCGTGTGTTGTGTGTATCTCCATATTCATCCGTGTTTGCACTGTTGTCATTGCCGTTGCCGTTATATTGCTCCACAGGAGGGATTTGATCTCATGATGAGGATGCTTCAGTTTGACCCCGAGAACAGAGTATCTGCGATTGAAGCCCTCCAGCACCCCTACTTCAAGATGCTTGGGCCGTCCTAAGAAAGGTCAAGTGTCCTCTCTCCTAGTCGCCCTCGCCCCATGTTTCCTCCCTGTATCATGTCTCTCACTTTCCGTCGCATACACCTTGCCTCCTGTTTGCTTTGCCTGTTGGCTGAGTTGTTCCCTACGTTTCCTGCCTGTAAACCTCACTTTGTGCACGCCCCCTTCCCCTTCATATGTATCCAATCTATGAGCATGTGTTTCTTCGTGGTCTGTCTGTTCCTTCGACTCCCCTTGATTTTTCTCTCCGTTTTCCTTTTCCTTGCTGGTCTTCTATGATGTCTACAAATTATTAGTCGGTGAACCCTCTTTACTCTCTCCCTGTGTTCAACCTAGGCCTATCTTAGTATTCTCCGCATTTTCTGTTTTGTTTTGTTTCTTGTTCGTTTTTTTTATTTTGTTTGTACTTTCTGGTCATTGCCCTCTTTCTCTTCTACATCCTTCCTATTCAACTTCAACCAGTTTTCTTTTGTGTTTTGTCCTACATCTCTCTCATTCTTATTGATGTTCGTAATTTCTTTACCGCCTCCATTTTTCTCGTGTGTCTCCCTATTCTTCCTGATGTAAGGCACCGGGTGCATATGCCTCTCTTGACTGTCTTTTATATTTAGTAGAAAAGTTCTGAACTGTGGTAGTTCATCCCTCCCCCATGTTTCTTCTTTCTGTTCCTCGGCATAATGTTTCCTTTTTTATGCTATGGTTGCTGGTGTTATGTTTGTCTTCATTGTACCTCTTCTGCTGCTATGTAGCAAGGTGGCCTTCACGTATGTATATAATTTGGCACATAACAGTATGTATTTTTTTTTGTTTCGTTGATCATCTTGTTTTGCTTGGGTTCTTTGCAAAGAGTGCAGTGCAAATGTACGCATTCATGAAATAAAGTTGACCTTTTCAAGCATTCAGTGTGTGTATGGCGTGTGAAATTATTTAGTTGATGCTATATGTTTCTTTCTCGACAAATGCTTCTATTGGTTAATGATGTATGCTCTATGGTTCGTTTATTTTGATTATGCGGATGTCTATTGATGTTTCTCAGGACAGAAACAAAAACATGTACAACAACACTATATGGAGCTTGTAAGTTAAAGTGTTCATATCTTCATAAAATATGTCATAAGGTAGGATTGTTACATAACTATATGTTTATGAATATAATTCACATCAAATACAGGTGCAGTAGGCTGAAGTGGAGCCAGTGCAAAAGAGACAAAATGGAACAAATGATTTATTAAACTCAAAGAAGGGTTTTGGATCGGTATGGTGAACGGAAACGGGAAACGACTAAGAATTCATAGATTATAAAACGATAATAAGTTTGTGAGTAAATTAGTTCCTTTTTTACCGTAGTAATATTTGCCTGAAATAATAAATATACGATTATGAATAACAAGTCATATTTCCTACATTTTAGGCTTGACTACTAGAAGAAAGGTCTTTGACAAGTTCCTCTCGTTAATTATTGAACCTTTAACACAGTGAAAATATGTTGGATTTTTCACATTATTCAAAGAAAGAATTTTTGAAATTCTTTTTCTCTTAAAAAAACATAAGCGGATTTGACTTGATTTACTTGGATACGTCATCTATGTGGTTTATCATACACAGTGTATGACCCACTACTACTTATATGATAGTGAATAATTATTAAATAAATATGTGTACTCGAGAATTGAATAGAACTAGAGTAAAAAAAAAGAAAGGGCGTAGGAAGGTGAATAGGGAGGGGAAGGAAAGGGAGGGAGGAAAAGGAGGAGGAAAGGGGGAGAGGAATGGGAGAAAGAGATGTAGAAAATAAATAGGTGAATATCGATAGATAGGTGGTATAGAGGGAGAGGCAGAAAGAGTGGGAGAGGCAGAGAGAGGGAGAGGGAAAGGCAGTGAGAGGGAGATGGAGAGAGGGAAAGAATGGGAGAGAGAGCGCGCATAGCATATGCATAAAAGAAAACAGTCAGAAGAGAAAACACAGTAGTATGAAACACAACACAGTAAAAGCAAGAGCATTACTCCGAAGTTGTAATTAAAGATGTACACACCGATAGCAAACGAAATAAAATACAACAAAAGGGGATGAATGGGCGGGTGTATAACTGTTCCATGTTCATTTGTTACTATCATATCTATTTCTCTTCCTTGAGGATGTCTTCTTCAGAGTTCCAATCTTCCCCTAGGGTGAGCATCTTCGAAGATGTGTTCTGCTTCAAATATATTCTCTTCTTCGCGGTTGCGAGCTTCTTGAAAAAACTTTTCTTCGCGAAAGACTCTCTTTTTGTCATTTTCTTAAAAGATGTTCTCTTCGAAATTGTAAACCTAGTTGAAGAAGAAAGCAGCTTTGCAACCTTCAAATAGGTTTGAGAAGCTGATGTCTTCTTCAACTTTGTGAACTTATTTGAAGTTGCTTTCTTCAATATTGAAAACTTATTTGAAGTTGTTTTCTTCAAACATTTGGCCTCCTTCAAAGATCTCATGTTCATTTGCGCACGACTCGGTTGAGATATCTGCAAATGCCTGGCGATATCAACAGTGTTCGATAAGCGCTGTATGATCTCCTTTAACGCAGTGGTGTATCTCTCCTCTCCGCTTGCAGGCAGAACATGTGCGAAGTCTGTTTCATCCTCTTGGACGTCTCTCTTTCTGAATCGTTTTCCTCTGGTCAGAGTCATCAGTGCCTCAGCTCCAAACTTCTCCAAGCTGTCAGAGATTCCGAAGAGACGGTCTGCGTGGGCCATCTCGAGTCTCGATCCGGTGTAATACGTATGGAGAATGGTCGCAAGGCCCTCTCGGTAAGAAGGGGGTAGAGGAGGGCCGAGGCAGAGATCTTCCGTTCGAGAGAGGACGGCAAGTTGACTGACTTAACAAGAGAAGGAGCTTCGAACAAGAGAGGGACAGAGGACGAGGCAGAGTGTATGGCCAAATCCGTAGCGGGTTCGAAGAGTTGGGAAGAGCGAACGGGACTGGGTTTTGGGGAGAAATGCCCTCTAAGATGTGCCTTCCAGCAAAGACTTTGTCGGGTTCGGTGGAAGAGAAAGTCCTGGTGTGCGGGGAGGCGGGCGGTGCGGAAGAAGTGAGATCGCCTGCATATTGAGAGGCGTGGAAGCGGAGGACGTGGGCAACCCACTCCGTTCCTGCATCCAATTCTAGGACTTTCGCTATCTCCTCATTTCTGTTGAGGACAGAGACCAATTCGGAGGCGGAGGAATATATCGACATGGAGGAGTAGCGAGGAGTGGCCCTGGCGAGGTTGGGGGATGGAGCAAGGGTGGTGGCGTAAGTGGATATGAGATGGAGTTCACTCTTGTTTAGAAGAGGTTTCCCCATATTGAATATGAGGGGGGAGGGGCCGCTGAAAGAGGAGCGGACGATGTGGTTCCAGTCCAAAGGTAAAATATATGAGCTGCGTGCAAATGTACTGTCTTGTATCCTCCTTATCTTTTGATGAGGCTCTGCCGTATCTCCCGATAAAGACGTAGTTCCAGACTCCTCGATCGCAGGGGTGAGTGTAGCCTCGCTATTTTGTTCGCTTTCCTCAACGTCAATAAGTTGATCGGGCTTGCGTGTGTTGTGCGAGTATGTATCTCCGAACAAAGGGTGAGAGCGTGTCTCTTCTGAGGCGAAGGAACGGTTGAAGAAGAGGAGCGAGTTCTCCCGCGCTAAGGACTCTGCCTTCGAGGAGTAGTCTCCTCGGGCTTCGTTGGAACGACCGGGAGTTGCAGTGATCTTAGACAACCGTTGAGGAGTGAGATAGAACAAGTAGAGGATGTTGAAGATGAACATTAACTTCAAGTGGTGTACCAGGGTCATTTCTTTACGAGGGTTGCTGAAAAAGCTGTTATTTGAGACTTCTTGTCTGACCCTGTCTGCTAGTACTTGGTTAGGCACGGTCGAAGCGCAGTCCACGGTTACAGAGGGAGACTGAAACTTCGCAGAGGGCGAGGAAGTGGGCGATGCTTCAGCGGAAGCAGGTGGAGACCCAGGGAGGTCTATGCGGAATAGCTCTAAGACACGGGCATTGTTCAAGTTTTCGGCGGAGACAGTTAGCGCAGCAGCAGATGAGGAGGCAGGAAAGGAAGAAGGAAGATATGTAGGCGAGCACGAAGAAGGCTCGGACGAGAACCGAATGGCGGTCGCGTCTCTCTTTCCGGAGATGAGGGCGAAGGTCTTTTTGATGAGAGAGGCTCTAGCGTTCGCAAGGGCATCGAGCACGATATCAGATCTTGAGTCGGCAGTGGGGTTGGGATAGAGGAGGCGGAGGTCGGAGCACACTGAGCTCTCTCCTATTGAGACTGAGTCAATTGTGTTTCTTTTAGTATCCAGTCTGATATTATTGTTGTCAATGATGGTTCTGCCGTGCATGCTCTTCGACAATAAATAGCCCTTGCGGCGCAGCTTGTTCGCCTCAATGATTTTAGAAGAGAAGCTGCATCCAGTGAGGCTATCTACGAGGGAGAGGAGTCTCTTGTAGTTGAGGGTATCTGCCTTCATGGAGCAGAAAGAGTCCTTGAGCTGGCTCACCTTCATGAGAGCACGTGAAGAGGGTTTCATCGCGATCCCCAGGGAAACAGTTGAGGTGGAAGAGAGGGGAGGGAGTCCGGGAGGACGGAACACAACTGCGGGTTCATTGGTGGAAGAAGGGACTTCACCCACAAGGGAGAGGCTGTATGGAGTGACGTAGTCCCTAGAGGCGGGAAGAGAGACCACAGCGTCCTTGTCTCCTGCCTCCTTCGCGAGTGAGTCAGTCCACTTCTCAGCTGCGATCTGAGATGCCATGAGGATCTGTTCGGTCTCAGCGTACAACTCAGGGCAGTCGAAGACCTGGTTCAGGAGTGGGTTCGCAGCATACACAGAGGGGTTCGAGGAGGATACCAGGGCAGCCGTGTCGATGAGGGCGACGGAGTCCGGGGAGATCAGAGGAGCACTCAGGGATACCATCGCGTTAGACTGGAGGTCGACCCTGCTGTCTTTGTTGATGTAGGCAGGGAGGGGGAGGGTGGGGTGGGAGGAAGAGGTATGGGTGAAGAGAGCGGTGTCAAGGGCGTTGCTCTCCTGCAGCAACGAGTGCGCGGAGTAGGGAGTGGGGTCAGAGCCCAGGTAGATGGAAGAGCAAGTCGACGAAGAGATCGCGGGAGAGGAAGAAACGGACTCCTTGACGAGGTCTTTGAGAGAGAGGAAATGAGGGCGTCGACTTCGTCTGAGACAGCGATCGATCTTCTGTAGGCTAGGGGGATCACCGTCATGTGCGAATACAGATACTCCTCCTTCTCCAGATCAGTTGAGAGAGAGTCCAGGGACTGGGCCCCTCTCTTCTTTGCCACCCTCATCGCTGCATCGAGAACTCGAGTACGCACGGCATCACGGGGGATGGAACTCACAACATCGATCTCTCTTATCAGCTCAGAGGGAGTCTTCGCATCCCCTCCGAAAATCGATGAGAGGATGTGTTTGCTGATGGCCAGCTCTAGTCTGACGTTGAAGCCAGAGAACAGAGACATGGACTGCTTTCCCAATTTGTTGTGTTCGCCCTCGCTGTCTGATAACCTCGGACTAGCGGTGTCCTCTCCCCTGTCACTGAGGTGGTCCGCTGACTCATCCTCGTCATCCTCCATAGCCTCGTAATCGAAGTCATCGCCTAGCACATCCTTGACGTTGATAGAAGACTCCTTCGACAGCCGGGTGAGGAGTCGGAAGACCTTCTTCATGGTCTGTTCTTCTCCCTCGGTGATCTCCTTCAGCATAAGCTCCAGCACTTGGTTTCTCGCAGAGAGGAAGTTCAAGTCCTCCTCGATCTGAGCGTCAGAGAGGTGAGAGCCTATATCGACTCCCTCGGCAGAAATGAAGTCGCTGGTCATCGATAGTACTGTGAGTTGTCTCCTCTTCTTCATGAAAGCTGCGGAAAGGATCAAAACAGTGAGCTCAAGCTTAGAATAAGGGTTACTGTGAGCAACTAAAGACGAAGAAAAAGAATCAGGATAAAGGGGGAAGGGCGCCAAGTGCTGATAAACAGATAAAGTGACTCCGTTCATGTCCAGTATTTCCAAAATCAGGTTTTTCTCTCGGGCAACTATGCAGGCTGTGAGTTCTGCCATGTCGAGAGCCGAGGCGAAGGACATGGGTCGGGGATATAAAGGGACGAAGGAAGACCTAATCGATGAGCTCCCAAAGGTTGCTGAACACAAGGAACGTTACCATCAATCGGATGCTGGTTACTCGTGAACGCTAGATATCTCACGCGGTTGTAGTTCGGGAGAGGGGTCATGGGAACTGAGTAAAAGTACGGCGAGAAGGGTAAAACGAATCTGTCTCTTAAGGCTTGCGCAACGGCCAAGGAAAAATCAGGATATCCTTGTGAAGTAAATTTCATCATCAATTCAAGTCCATCCTTCGCGAACTCTTTCCAGTCTCGTCGATCTGCACACTCGACTGTTTTAATGAATGAGGACAAATCATCTGCATTACTTGTGTCTGAAGAATTTGGGGAGCAAGCACAAATGGTGGAGACGAGGTCATCCGCAGTGAGAAAGGACAAGGTGCATGAGTGCGGCGGGGCAAGCGAGGAAAGGTGAGATGGGTTGCTGATAAAGCCACCCCCATTTTTTCGAGAGAGGGGGTCAGGGTCGAAATTAAGAAGGATGAGTCTGCATGGGCGGAAATGAGTCGCGGGGAAGAAGGGCGCAGCTCACCGGTCAATGACGCATCCAAGTGGGCAATCAAATCGGAGTATGCGGAGGTCCCTCTGCTACTAGAGACTTCCTTGCAGAAGTTTTGGTGGAGGATGGGGTAGTCACGAAGAAGAACATCAGAGGTCTGTGTAGAGAGATTGTAGCAAGTTTTTTCGTTCTTTGCCTCGGGTACCTCCCCTGGGATGAGGCTTTCACGGGCAATAGAAACTTCAATGGGGTAGTCGGGACGGGCATACGGTGACGAATCTCCACTTGTGAGGTCGTTGCTCTCAGTAACACCGTCAATGGAGTAGCTTGAAGGGCCCTCGGTACTCCTCGACGCCTTTTTCTGCGGACACTCCAAGTTGGCGTTGGCTTTGTGGATAGCTATTTTTTGCTTCACAGTTGCGTTCGTTCTCAAATCACTGAGGTTTGTCCTTTTCATCGAAACACGCAAGAGCAGATGGGATAATGAGGGGACTGCAGGCGAACGTGCCGCGTTGTAGTTGAAAGTAATGAACGGGTTCTTCGAGGAAAGTGCAGCGATCGAAGAAAATGCAAAGAAAAAGACTCCGGCAAGGGATGTGAACTGGAGTATTTAGTAATAACTTTGTGCAAGCGTTTAAGCACTGCGCTGCTTGAACTGATGCTGGTCGGTTTTCCTTGTAGAGGAACCCTTCTCATTGTTCGGATGGACAAACCATTCATCATTCCCCCGCGACTTAAAAGGCTTAGATTCCGCGTAGCACTCATTTTCTCGATGGCCTCCGTCAGCAATGGATTTACAGGTCTCTCTACTGCTGAGATATAAGTTTGAAACTTCTCTGTTATCCCTTGTACTCCAGATACAAGTGCGTAGGCAGAAGAGGAGAGGACAATCGCCATCTGCTCATGGATGATCGATAGATTCTCCCTCTTGTGCGCGTCTTTGATGAGACCGCTCACAACCTGTTTTTCATTCTCGTTGATATCTCTACCTAGTTCAGCTGCTTTTTCTGCGTCTCCTCCGCAGCTTGCCGATTCAACTTCGCAGACTTCTTCTCATTGTCAGCATGCGCTCTAACTTTGGCGGCAGCAGAAGAAAGGAAAGAAGATGCCCTCTTGGCTTCAAAGATGCACATGAGGGGCACCTTGAAGACAGAAAAACGAATAGCCATCGCAGCCTCAGTGCAGTTGGAAGCTATCGCCCTTAGAACTGCATCGAGCGCATCATTTTGCCTGTGGTATATCCATTTATCAGCAGCATCTTCTTCCTTGAGAGATAAAGGGGAGTACAAAGTCTCTAACTTCGGTAGAAGTTCTTCCATGTCCCCGTTGTGGGCATCATGAACCAACGTAGAGAGAGCCAGAATAAAGTGAGGACGCACTAAAGCCTTGTTAGCTGAGTAATTTGTGCTCAGAAGATCGGATATACTCCTTTCTTTTTTAAGCTGTATCGTGTTTTGGACTTCGATCTTGATAAATTCGTGAATGGCGTTGAAGGCCTTGCGGTGCGAAGAGAGAGCGCACGCGACAGAGAATAGGGACTCTGTGTGGGTGCTCTGCAAGCCACCCACAGGGTCATGTCTTCTGGAGAAGAACAATGTGTGGATTGAGGCAATTATGTCTGCAGGAGAGGACACCATGTCAGCAGACATTTGTAACGATGCGCTCTCGACACCCGATGAGGGAGCGAGGGAGACGTAGGGGGAGCAGAGAGAAGAAGCGAGCGAGAGAAGGTAATGGTCGAGTGAAACTGAATTTAAAAATTTGTAGGAGAGAAGGAAGTCGAGTGTGGATGAAAGGGTCTGTGTGTTGTTTCTCGCGAATAAATAGGAGTGAGCAAATGGAGCAATGTCGCAGGCATAGAAATAACGCATCAAGAACTGAGAAACGGTCGACACGTATGCGACCTCTGCTGTTTGCTGCTGGATTTGGCACAAATGAGAGAGTTGGGCAACCATCGAGGGAAGAGTGGGGTCGGGCGAGGGAGAGAGAGAAGACTCGAGAACAGTGTTCATTGCGGTTGTGTTCGAGTTCAAATAGGTTCGGTTGTTGGCGGTAAGAATTCCGACGGTGGATCCGACTACCGCATCGGCATACCACTTCAACACGTCGAAAGAGAAGGCCTCTTCATCCACCTTGATGTCTCCCACCTGAATTCTCACAGTCTCTTCTTCGTCATCTGCCCACTGCGGTGCATGAGCTTCTTTCTTCTTCAACTCTAGTGTTTCATCGACATTCAATCCCAAAGAGACGGTAGATGTGTCTTCCTCATGTATGAGAAAAGGACCGAAAGTAGGCTTCACTTTGGGTGAAATTCCCACCTCAAGCTGAGACTGTCTTCCCACGTGTTGTTCACGTGTCTGCTTCATACTGCCGACATTTCTGGGAACAATCTGAGAATAAGTGTTGGAAGGAATGTCTAGGAGTTCCCCTGCATGCGTATCTAGATCTCTGAGCTGCGCAAGACTAGAGAAAGCCAGTGACGGAGCGAGGCGTTTCTGCACATAGAATTTGGGACTCTTGGATATGTATGTGTTTATCAAGGGCGGTTTTCCCTCCTTTACCACTTCATACAGTCCCTCTGGAGCGTCGAATCCCTGAGCTACGGACAAAAGACCGGTGAATCTGTTGTTGCTGGGGTGGAGGTAAGAGGCTGCATCGGTTCCTGCTGTTGTGCATATCGAAGAAAACGAAGTAGGACGGGAGAGGGATAAGTCCGAAGAGGAAGCAGGGGAAGAGGAGGTAGGGGAAGAAGCAGCAACGCCATCGGGGACAGAGAGAGTAGTGGAGGAAGGAGATATAGGTGGCAAGGAGGAGGTAGAGTGCTCTGGGTCAGGGTCGGGGTAAATGAAGAGATTCGCGAGAAGAGCCTCTTCGGATTCCGCAATCGCAGACGTCGAGTTCTTTCCTCCGTGCTTAACGTTGCATGAGGTTCCATCGTTCTTTTGGTGGTCTGCCTTTTCGTTCTTCTTATCCATGAATGTGTTCCCCAATTGCATCATCGCAGGGATGTCTCCCACTCCAGCGACGAGGATCACTCTGCCTTCGTCATCCGCAGTGTAGCTGAATCCGAAGTCGTCTCTCCTGATATTTGTAAAGTTCCGCCACCCCAGACTACCCTTTTCATTCGCTAGCATACAAAAGGGGTTGAACTCAGGGCATGATAGGGAAGTGGGAGGCAAATAGGAGTCTAGCAAGAATGTGGTGTTTTTGGGTTTACCCTTCTTCTTTTTGGGGGTGGAGATAGGGGAGGCAGGGGGAGAGGTTGAGTCTGAAAGGGATGTGGTAATGTGCGAGTAAGCGGAGGTGGCCTTAGAGGAAAGGGAGACACGGGTGGCTTTTTTGAACAGTCCGTCGTCGATGCACATGGCCCTAGAGGCGATGAATACTCCGGCAGCTCCTCTCTCGGTGACGACTCCCTTTCTGATCGAGTCCATCATTGCGACCCTGACGTCTCTCTCCACGATAGATTCCAGCAGAGAGACCCCGTTCGATGACATCACTGAGTTGGTGGGCAGTGAGACCGAGTCGAAGGAGAACCACTTGGAGGAAGCGGAGGATGACGAGAACGAAGAGGACGAAGCTGGGGCAGAGAAAAGGTCCTTCTTTCTGTTCTTCGCAGCAAGAATCTCAGAGGGGAGAGTGAGGTCCTCCTTCTCATTCGAGAGACGAATCGTGTTGGCACGAGAGGGAGGAAGAGACGCCTCAGAGGTGGAGAGCAGGGGAAGGGAGTTCACGTCCCATGCATTCAATTGGGGACGCAGAGGGAACGAGAAGGGCGACAATCCCTTCAAACGGATAATCGAGTTTGGCCAAGTGGATGAAAAAGATGAAGGGGAAGATGAAGCAGAAGATGAAGAAGATGAAGATGAAGATGAAGCCGGAGGGGAAGTGGAAGGGGAAGTAGAAGGGGAAGTAGAAGGGGAAGTAGAAGGGGAAGTAGAAGGGGAAGTAGAAGGGGAAGTAGAAGGGGAAGGAGAAGGGGAAGGAGAAGGGGAAGGAGAAGGAGAAGGGGAAGGGGAAGGGGAAGGGGAAGGGGAAGGGGAAGGGGAAGGGGAAGGGGAAGGGGAAGGGGAAGGGGAAGGGGAAGGGGAAGGGGAAGGGGAAGGGGAAGGGGAAGGGGAAGGGGAAGGGGAAGGGGAAGGGGAAGGGGAAGGGGAAGGGGAAGGGGAAGGGGAAGGGGAAGGGGAAGGGGAAGGGGAAGGGGAAGGGGAAGGGGAAGGGGAAGGGGAAGGGGAAGGGGAAGGGGAAGGGGGAAGGGGAAGGGGAAGGGGAAGGGGAAGGGGAAGGGGAAGGGGAAGGGGAAGGGGAAGGGGAAGGGGAAGGGGAAGGGGAAGGGGAAGGGGAAGGGGAAGGGGAAGGGGAAGGGGAAGGGGAAGGGGAAGGGGAAGGGGAAGGGGAAGGGGAAGGGGAAGGGGAAGGGGAAGGGGAAGGGGAAGGGGAAGGGGAGAGGGGGAAGGGGAAGGGGAAGGGGAGGGAGAAGGGGAAGGGGGAGAGGGAGACGAAGACGAAGGAAAAGATGCAGAGGCAGAGAGGGGTGCGTTGGGAGAGTGGTTTGGGGTGGAAGTATTCGCAGTGATGAAACAGCTCTCCACTTCGGGGTGGGGGTAGTCGGATTTCACTCCGTACGTGGGCTTGGAGGGCACGGGGTTCAATGGGAAAGGTGGAGAAGAGACGGGTATATCTGAGCTATAAGGAGTATTAGGGTGGGTAGAATAGCGAGAGTAGATCTCCTCGTATGTAATCCGGGGAGAAAGGGCGGAGGTAGGTCTTGAAGAGATGCTGCTAGTGTCCACTTTGGGTTCAGGGGAGACGGGGAAAGAAGAGGGAGAAGAGGAGTCCGGTCTCAGAGGCACGTGAGGCGTGGCAGCAATAGAGCGGAGAGAGGCAAAAGGAAGGGAAGTGCGTACCAAGTCTCCCGATTGAATCTTTCTTGAAATTAGAGTATTCATGTGGGTCTCTTCCAGCTTCATCTCGTAGATAGATTTGGCGAAGGAAGAGGGAGAAAGGAGAGACGATACAGAGGGCGAGGAGTACGAAGGGGAGTTGAGACCGACCTGAGCATAGGTGCTCCCAAAGGAAACGGAAGTCTTGTAGTCAGAGAAAGAGTGGGGGCAAGACCCATGTGGTGGGAGGAGTAGACGAGGAAGTTGAGAGCTTGGCTGGCAGACCTGAGCATGTACATCCTTCTCTTGGTCCAGTTGGTGTAGTAGTTGAAGTACCGGGAGTCGAAAGGAGAGGTGGTCAAGTCAAACCTTTCTTTCGGCGCATCGGTGCTATCGTTGACGCTGTCGTTCGCGTTGTTGTCTGCGCTGGTCAGGTGGACGTCTTTCCTCTCATCCGCCCCGCTCTCCTCCTCTCCCTGAGCCTTCATGTCCCTATAAGCAACGGCGGACAGAGAAGACTTGTGGATAGCGATGTCGGAGAGGTCGGAAAGACGGGAGGAGAGCAGGGAGGGACGAGGGGCAGAGGTGATCTGGTTGACCAGACGCTCATTCATAGTGGGGCCATCCACCCACCTTTCGTCCGTTCCCTCGTCCTCCATCTCGTATGAATCCTCCCCCACAGCTTCTTCTGCAGCCACCGCGCCGCATGCCTCTTTTCTTTTGCGCTGTTGGTCATCTCCATCAAATTGTGGAACTTAGCTGCGTCAGCTGTGTGCTGATTGGTCGTGTTCCCATGCATTTTTATCGCGTCTTCTTCGACGCATTCTGATCTAAGAGCCTTGTCATCTCCCACCCCATGATCGGATGTTTTGGATAGGGGGTGCGTGGGAATCCTCACTTGCACTCCCTTCAGCGCATCACTGATATCTTTACCCCCCGCCCAAGCAATCTCTGCTTCATCCCCCACAACTCTCGACGAAGATGTTTTAGAAGCAGCCGAAGCTAAGGGTAAAGAAGAAGAGGTTTTGTGCGAAGAGGACTTCTTGAATCGATTCGATCTGACAGGAAGCTTGCCCTTTGCAGCAGAGAGAGATACCTCGATATCAGCAACATCGATGTTGACTTCAGTCTCTCTCTTTCCCTCCTTTGCCTCCTGCCTCATCTCTGTTATTATCCTGCTGACGATATCTCTGTCCTCTTTAGAGAGGTTTACCACTGCTTGTCTCGTTTTCCCTGGCAGGTTCCCTCCTCTGCTGCTGTTCATGCACTCTGCCATGCTTCCATAATCAGACCCACGATTAGTCGCTTCGCTCTTCCTGCTCTCTCCATAGACTGCGTCTGCGAAGTTCTCGTCGAAAGCATCGAAGAAGGTTTCATTCTCAGCTATAGAATTCAGCGCAGAGAAAGAGAGGCCGAAAGGATTCTTCCTCGCCTTCCTCCTCTCCTCCGGGGAGAGGGTAGCCATCTCTTCTTCGTCGTCAGGCTCGATCTCTCCACCCTCCACCTTCTTCAACCACTCAGTGGCGATCTCCCTCCTCTTCTCCTTCATGAGCTTAGCAGTTGTAATCTCCTTCAGTTTAGAAGCTATCACATCCCTAGTCACGTTCCCAGTGTCAACGAAGTCTCCTGGAACATCGGCTACGCCTACTCTACTCCCATCTTCTTCTATCTCTTCATGTCTCTCCTCCACGATGATCCGTTTCTCCTTCTTCTCCCGCGCGACTGCTGCCACCTCTTCAGAAATCGCAGACAATGATGCAGTGTCGTAACCATGCTTCTTCATCCTCAGTTCTTCCTCTTCCTTGGCCGCGTACACCCCGATAGCCTTGCGAGCCCTCTCCATAACATGAGAGGCTTTCTCCTTGACCCCGTCTGCCATTGCGCTTGCTCTCTCCCCGAACCCCTGGTAGAGGTGTTTGAGTTGTCCGTCCTTCACGTTTAATGCGACGTCAGGGCGTAGCTTAGGGAAGTAGGAATATGCATTCAGGATATCGGTGAGCATAGCTGAGAGGTTCGCTTGTTTCCTGTGGGCCTGAAATACAATTGCTCTCTCCTTGATGAGGACTTCCGCCCTGATCTTATCCCTAGAATACCCACTGGGTCTGTACCTTACAGGGTCCATAAGAGCAAGCGAAGCCAACTCAGCTCGAAGAACGAGGTTATTTTCGGGGGCAACAGCAAAGGTTGAGACACGAGTGCGCTTGTTTACCTCAACGGAATCATTGATTTTCGACAGTACTTGTTTGTCCTTCTCCGCTTTCTCGCGCAACTCTTCGGCCTTCCTCGGCAAAGAAGCGTTTAGAGTGAATTGGTTCGCTTCTTTGTCAGCCCTTAAAGCAAGAAGAGCGTCTGAAAACAAGACGTGGAGGGAGGGAGATGACTCGACTCCGGCCAGCGCAAGAGCAAAGATCACGTTTCCTATCTGTTCCACGGTGGATGCTGCCTTGAGAGAGAGAGCATCACGATCAGAAGAGGGGATGGGGGAGGGGGATGCGAGAGAAAGGAGGGGAGAGCTGAAGAAAACGAAGGAGAGGGAAGCGAAGAAGCAGAAATGTGGAAGCCAAGGTGGGGGTGGGTCACGAGGACTCGGGACAGCTCAGGAAGGAAGAGCGCCGAAGGAGAAGTCATGATGGCGGTGTCCTCCTTATCCTTCTCCACCGCATCCATCAACCTCTGCAGTTCAGAACCCGTTAACACGTAGTAATCCTGGCGGGAGGACGTAGAAGTGGAGGGAGCATCGGAGGGAGAAGAATAGGGAAAGGATGACCCCTCTATCTCATTGGATTCGAGCAGACGTTTGACAAATGATTCGCTGGCGTTGACTCTACCGTCCATTGACAATGCGTCGGAAAGGAATCTTCTCCTCTCCACAACCGCCTCCTCCCACTTCGCGATTACCCTAAGTCTGTCGTCTACCTCCACCTCTCCCATTTCATCCAGTCCCTTGCTCTCGATGGGGGAGGGAGAGATCGCATCGATGGAGCCTCTGATGCCAGCAAGGGGGCAACAGAAGGGGAACTCTTGTTCAATAAACGGTAGGAAAGGAGGGAGTCGTGAGAGTTGGGTGAAGCGGGAGGAGAGGGAAACAAGGTGTCGGGGGAGGGGGAGCATGACGAGCAATCAACGTAGCTGCGTGAGCGAAGTGTTTGGCCCAGTTGTTCTCAGCTTGTGCCTGTTCCACAGCGGAAGCAGCTGCCTCTTCGTGAGCAACTTTCTTCTCTCTCGCAGCCTTGTATACGAACGTTTGTTTCCTTATGTCGACCCTTTGATCTGCTCTCATTGCAAGGAAAGCAGCAAAGTCGTCTGAGAACAGTTTATCAACAGATGAAGGAGGGAGCGAGACCTTGTCCACGCCGATGCCCTTTGCGCGTAAGGGCATGTAGAGGATGGAGAAGACAGCGGCCGACACCTGTATTGAGGTGAAGAGCTTGCATCTCTGCTGGACAGTCAAAACTCCTCCGTTTGAGGGAGTGAGGTGGATGAAGGGGTTTCCAGCTTTAAAATACTTTCCGGTCGCAGACTGTGCAAGGAGAGGTAGCATCTCGACTATGACTCGATACACATCTTCCTTGGTCCGTTTGTTAGCTGCTTTGTAGTAACTAGCGGAGGAGGAAAGGAAGGATTTGATTTTCCCCTTGCTTGCGAAGTCGTGCAGAAATTTCACGACCTCTTTGTTCCCCCTTCAGACGCACCGGGATTTTATCGGTGTTGAGCGCCAATTGATACCCAAGGGTCTCTCCGATATCTGTGGTATTCGGGTGGTGTCTCCTCACGGCGTATATCTCGACATCACCCGACCTCTCTCCCTCTCTGCAAATGTTAAGTTTAAATTCATCCTCTCCACTGTTCTCCAATAACACATGCCTCCTCGATAAAGGTCTTTTCGAAGAACGACTGGAACCCTTGCCTGTCTTTGCATGATTGTCTTGCGTGTCGACGTTATCTACCTTGTCTTTCTGGGCCTTCGAAATATTTTCGTGGTAATTCAGTACCTGTTCCGTAAGCAAGAAGTCATTATGCGAATATACAGATGCATCCGCTTTATCGGCTACCCGATACATTTTCCATGCCTCCTCCGCAACTTCATCTGCGAGATCTGAGCCTATGTACTCTGTTTCTTTGGTAGAAGTCATCCATACGGGAGGATTGATACCGGTGTGCGCGTTCAACTCAGAAAATGATTTTTTGCTAAGTGAATTGGAATAGTTGGGGGGAAAACAGTTCGCAAGTCTCGAGTAGCTTAGTGCGTGTGCGCGAAAGATGGTCA
Source organism: Drosophila quasianomalipes (assembly GCA_035043665.1). Lineage (NCBI taxonomy): Eukaryota > Metazoa > Arthropoda > Insecta > Diptera > Drosophilidae > Drosophila > Drosophila quasianomalipes. Next base: position 5,457 of record JAWNMU010000264.1, on the reverse strand, counting down.
GTGTTCCTTCCTCGAGAAACAGAGACCACGTCAGACTCAATTGATGAAATCAGCGAAGACAATGATTTTTTTAGTGTTTTATACGAATTAAATTTACCCGTAATTTCGACAAGAGACAAGTTGGTACTCGTGTGTGGGCCTTTATCATCCCATGGCATATCCTTCGACTTCGTGGAAATGCTTTTAGATGAAGAACTAAGCACATGAACATCCTCATTCGCAGATGATCCTGCTTTGGAGAGGCGGGGACTGGCAGGGTGACTAGAAGCAACACCGCCCTCAATGTGGCTAGCTTTTAGCGTAGGAGTAATCTGGAATTTATCAGGAGAGGCATTAAGCGTGGGAGGGATAATTTTCTCCTTGTTTTGCTTTGACTGAGTACTGAAGTGGAAAGAGCCACAAGTCACTCCATTAAAATACGTGTTCCATGCCCTGCAGTACGATCTATTTCTCTCGGAGTGTTGGGTAGGTAGATTCGTGAAACAGCGTTTAGCCAGTATAATTTGATCATGGGTGGCTACAGATGAGCTAGAAGCCCCAACTCGGATTCTATTCGAAAAAGGTTGTTTTGCGTATGCACATAACCTATGCATAAGCGAACAACCTGCAAGCAATTGATAGTGGGTACGACGTACATATACAATATTAGCAATTAAGCAAGTGTGGTTAATGTGTGTTACAATGTAGATGGAAAATAGTAGAACATTTTCGGTGTTTAGAATGTTGCAGTATCCTTTCGGATCGAATGCATTCAGTGAGTACAACCAGCATAAATACGTGATGAACGCAAATTTCGTGTATTTAATATAATGCGACTAGTTACGTGTGTTAATAATGTATGTGATAAAAGAAAATAAAAGTATTGTTGGCTTCTTGTCTAGTAAACTTCAATTAAAAAAAAGCGCATACATATAATGAATCTGATTTTTTTTCAAACAATTATGAAGAGAAGTGAAGTCCGAACTATGTCACATATAAGTGTTTAGTTTCTTAACTTAATACTGAGACATTAGGAGCCATGGCGTTTTTAAGTAATATTTCAATTGTTAACGAATACTATTTATTGTAGGTGCATATTCTACTGTGTGTTTTGCTTTGTGAAGCAAAGTGAGAGATATTGATTACAATGTAATTTACTACGCGCATAGACTGGAGTATATTTAATTAAATAGTACCCTGTGAGTTCAAGAACTTGGTAATATTCCCAAGGTGCATTAAAAGTACGATAAAGTTTGTGTTTCACGAAAATTTGTTTTTAGGGTATCTCATAATTCTTAAAATTATTGTCCAATTATTTTAGAACTAGGTAGAATCGACCATATTTAATAAAGTGAAAGATAATTGTACGCAATAATGGACACACCCGCTTGAATAGCAATAAATGCAATAGATGAAATTCATATTTTTCTATGCTAAAGAAGCAAGGCAACCAAGACAAGAACGGAACCAGTGGACCATTAAGGAATAAGGCACTTTTTGGATTTATATTTTATATATTCACTTGAATTATTCGCAATTATGTACACGCAGAGATGCTATATGGCGCGAATTATTAGTCACAATAAGAGTACTCTAAACTATCTTATCGACTATGAGTGCGACAGAACTAACTTGTGCAGGGATTACAAGAAATTAATTGAAAATAATGAAAATACTCATACTACTTAATGCACATAGTTCAGACTGTATTCATAATTATATTGCGATACTTTATCCTATATAACCAAGTCACCATAGGTAAATTAGCGAATATAATATTACTAAAATGCACAAAATTGGCCAGATTTACATGCAAACCCTAATTAAAGGCTATGGTTCTACATCCCCATCTCTGTTGAAAATATTATAGAGCGCTCTAAACTTATCCCCTTCTCTGTTTGATTGTAAAATGATACAGTCAAGAAAGAGTATTTAAATGCAACCTTGACTCCAGACTGAAAGCACCTATCACGATATTTTTGAAATTCCCATTTTTATCAAATTGAGAGAACTACAACTCTACTTCTTCACACCTTACGTTTATTACAAAACTGTTTTTTTAGTGGAAATGTACCACGCATGAATAAAACATATTTTAACTTATAAGTTTAAATTTACAGGAACTGTTTTGTTTCAACTCTTGTATTTTCACTTCGCACTTGTAGCTGTTGAAGTCAATTGAACTTTAACAAATAACGGTAACAACACAGCAATACAGCGTTGTCATAACTGTGTACCATCAATACTCAATCATATTGCAAAGTATCATCTAACAGATGAAGATAGAAAAGGTCTTATCTCATTTATTCGTGAACAGAATACCCACGTTGCTACGGCTAAAAAGTGCGCTGTCTCTATCAGTCCCCCCTACTCCCCATTCCACAACCCCATCGAGCTATTTTTCAGCTTTTTAAAGCACTGCTTCTACATGGCACCAGTGACCATGATGGCTGGTTTCATTGACGACTTCGTCAACAAGAGTGTGCGTGGCTTTCGGGTCCAAAATATCCCCGGCTATTACGATCACGCGGACACTTTCCTCCGTAGGTGCATTCGCGGAGAGAGGATTTAACAAGAACGCGTTTTAATATTTATTTTTCGATACGTATTATATAAGACATTGTTTCTTACAACTATTGCAAAGAGATGCAGTTGCTTTTGGCAACTCTACGATATAGTATTTTGGCCACTCATACCCCCCAATATATCTTCTGGTCAATTTTGCGCATTTAGTATTATTTGGCTTAGGCTTCTGTTTTTAATGTCAAAAAACACGTAAAAGAAAAACGCATTATTTTACTTCCATAAATATTTCACACAAGAGTGCAACATTTTTGCTCTTCGTCATTGTTAAGTATCTTTGTTTGATATATATCTAGTCTTCGCACTTTAAGAACTAATGCCGCTATAAATATATAATTAAGAGTCACTGTAGTGAATATGTAAATTCAAAATAACCTTATTGGCCAATTGCTACTGTTCTCACCAAGATGGGAAACCAGTTTATTAATAACCCTAATAGCACGAATTGTTCATTCATATCTCCTCACAATGTGAGTATGCATGTAACTCTCGGCGGTTTGTTGCCTATAATGTTGAGTGATGTGGTACATCTGGCGGGGGTATATTAGCATGTACGTGAAACAATGTGATGATATGACGATATTATACTGTATTAATCAGGGATTATGTGGGTATTTGGAGGAAACTTTAAGAAACAGCTGAGTTTCTTAAATTTTCCACTAGATATTTTCTATTTCAGAACTTTCCATTTTTCTCTCTCTTTAGATATTTGTGGCATTATGTTGGCTTGACTCTTTAAGCATGCCGTGTACATTTCTACTGCTTCTAGATTGCATTGTTTTTTTTTTATCTTACATGTTCGTGTATACTTACACAATTATGTTTATACCTATGAATGTTGTTTATTTTAGCATCGTTTTTGACTTGAATCATTTGATAGTTCTGGTAAGCTCGGATCTTTTTATTCGAACTACGAAAGAACTCTCTTAACCCAAATATATGATTGTGGGTACGAGGACAATTACTGTCCAGATATAAGCAGTCGTGTTTCATGTTTAATAATGAAGTGTCTACGAGTTCAAACTTACAAGTGATGATCTATTTCATATCTTTTATCTTTCACACTAATATCATTCCTTTAATCAATCCTCTTTATTCTGTTTGTCTTGTTAATACTGTGTTCTGGAATAACAGAAAATGAACCGTGCCTTTCACTGAGAATAGTAAAGCAAATGCGCACTTCTAGAGCTTCTAAGAGCGTTGTGGCTGCTTCTCGCCGTTGTATGTCTTCTGCCAAGGAGATCAAGTTCGGAGTTGACGCCCGTGCTGCCATGTTGGAGGGAGTGAACCGCCTCGCCGACGCTGTGCAAGTGACCCTTGGACCTAAGGGTCGTAATGTTGCCATTGAGCAGCCCTTCGGAGGACCCAAGATCACCAAGGATGGAGTTACCGTCGCCAAGTCGATTGAGTTCTCCGACAAGTTCCAGAACCTCGGAGCTCAGTTGGTCCGTCAGGTTGCTCAGAAGACCAACGACCTCGTGGGAGATGGTACCACCACCTCCACCATCCTTGCCCGTGCCATCTACAACGAGGGGGTGCGCGCCGTCGCTGCTGGAATGAACCCTACCGACATCCGCCGTGGAATCACTGCTGCAGTGGTTGAGGTGCAGGAGAACCTCAAAAAGCAGACGAGGAAGGTCACCTCCAAGGAGGAGATCGCTGCGATCGCCACCATCTCCGCCAACGGAGACCAGGTCGTCGGAGACCTCATTGCTTCTGCTATCGAGCGCGTGGGAAAGGAGGGAGTGATCACTGTGCAGGAGGGAAAGACCCTGTTCGATGAGCTCGACGTGGTGGAGGGACTCAAGTTCGACAGAGGTTTCATCTCTCCCTACTTCATCACGAACCCCAAGACCCAGTCCGTTGAGTTCGAGAAGCCCCTCCTGCTCCTTACGGACAAGAAGATCTCTTCCATCCAGGACATCATCCCTGTGCTTGAGATCTCCATTCAGTCCAACCGCCCCCTTGTTATCGTTGCCGAGGATGTGGAGGGAGAGGCCCTCGCCGCCCTCCTCCTCAACAAGATGAAGGGATCTATCCGTGTGGTGTGTGTCAAGGCTCCTGGGTTTGGTCAGACCAGAAAGGACAACCTCAGTGACATCGCAGTGCTCACGGGATCCACCGTCTTCTCCGATGACGTCGGACTCAGCGTCACTGACGTGACTGCCGAAGAACCCTCGGATCATGTGAGAAGATCACCGTCACCAAGGACGACACCACCATCCTCGATGGAGCTGGAGCCAAGGAGGACATTGCCGCCAGAGTCGAGGAGATCCGTGCCGCCCTCGAGTTGGCAGATACCGACTACATCAAGGAGAAGCAACAGGAGCGTCTCCGCCAAGCTCTCTGGAGGAGTGGCTGTGATCCGTGTGGGAGGAGTGTCCGAGGTTGACGTGGGAGAGAAGAAGGACCGTATAGACGATGCCCTCAACGCCACCCGTGCTGCGGTCGAGGAGGGAATCGTCCCCGGAGGAGGATCTGCTCTCCTGTACGCCACCCAGACTCTAGACAAGGTGCGTTCGTCTGTTGAGAACTACGACCAGCAGGTGGGAGTCGACATCATCAAGAGAGCCCTCCAGGTCCCTGCTAAGTCCATCATCTCAAACGCTGGACTCGAGGGAGCTGTTATCGTCGGAAAGCTCCTTGAGGCTGCGAATGGAGACGTGACCGCCACCTTCGGAGTGGACTTCCGCAAGGGAGAGCACGGGTACGCCATCGTAGACATGTTTGAGTCCGGGATCATTGACCCCACCAAGGTCGTCCGCACTGCCCTTCAGGATGCTTCCGAGTCGCTTCGCTCATGACCACCACTGAGGCCGTCATCGTTGAGGCTCCCAAGAAGGACGCTCCGCTGCCCCCGCCATGGGAGGAATGGGAGGAATGGGAGGAATGGGA
>JAWNMU010000263.1:0-40403 GCA_035043665.1 Drosophila quasianomalipes | reverse complement strand
GTACGATCTTAGTAATCTACATTCCAAGCGCGGTGTGATATATGCCTTTCCTTCGAGGAGGTTACCAGAAAGTTCTCCAAGTTTGGTCACTCTATCTTCAAAATTGTGGGAGATATGCGGGTTTATCGATTTACACTTTCCAAAATATCAGCACTGGCGATTATAGACGGAGATATAAGCGAGACCATGCAACTTCACTATCGGTATTAAAAGGTGGCTACCATTATTATATATACCAAATTTGACGGCTCTAACTCAAAAACTGTGGATGATATAGACATTTAAAAGATTTAGGGGCGGGGGTTTTCGATTTCGAACCGCCTAGTGGACGTAGCGGACAGACGGGCAGACAACATGACGGACATTGCACAAAACCATAGAGAATAAAGAATCAGACAACCGCCACCCAAGCGTGATACTCGATCACATCTATAAGGGGTGTATCTATTAGAAAATATTGAATGATTTGAAATATCCGGCTTTAACCAAGTTTCGGTAAATACTAGAATATTGAATTCAAAAGAAGGACTGTCAACATATAGTTTATAAAGTTTAGTCTTAAGACCTCTAACATTCTGATAAGCTAGAGAAAGAGAGGATTTGAGTTTTTTGGTGCAAAATTAGAAGAAGAAGAAGAAGAAGCACCAGTAGGCAGTTTGGAGGCCGAATACGTTTTTTTTATTTATATACTCCTTTATTATGAAGCCTTTCGGCCAGAAATTGGCATAACCATTTGTGCCAAATACCTCAGCCTGAACACTTATTTGAAAAGAGGTAATTTCTCTTTCATAATTAAATTTAAATTTTTAAACTGCTATCCCAGTCAGTAGATTTTAGCTTAGCCTGTATATAGGGTTTAATATCATCTACTGTGATATCGGAAACAAGACGCCAAATAAAAGTCTGCTTTATAGGTTCAACCGCTTGTGAGCAATACTGGAAAGAACTGGAGGACTTGAATCGGACAACATGGAATGGGGCAGTTCAGTAGATCGCTTCTTAAGACTCATTCAATAATTTTACAGTATTGAATTGATTGTGAGTTTTGCAATGAGCCCTCTGAATGCTAGACGAAGACCTTGGAAGCCCTGTCTAGTTTGTCTCATAAAAACTTGAATATGAGACTCCGCTCGCAACATCACTTTATGCCCGACTTATTGCCGATTATATCCTTTACCCGTTGCGTGAAACCAGCACATTTTACATGATTGGCGATCACTTTTAAACTTTATCTATCCCGGGCACAGTTCCAAGTTTCAAGTCTCTATCTCTAAGAGACGGACATTGCACAAAACATATATACTATGATACCTTCAGTATCAAAGCATAAATATCCGAAATTGAGTGAAGACTTTATCTGCAGTATTATTAACAAATTCACGTTGAAGACTGGCTCTACCCGACCCCGCTTTGATTTTTTGGAATTTTCATCCCCATTATCGGAATTTCGGAAACACACGTGTATCAAGTATTAGTGGTGGTGCAAAGTATGTTTACCTGCAAAAACAATTATAATTACTTAAGCAAAGTGCAATGTGGCCAATCAGTTTTAGGTATGCAGCCGATATCGGCAAGACATTGGTGCAAACAAAAAAATTTAAAATTAAATAAAAAATGTATACCGACTTGCCGATAGCCCTGACCTAACCTGCAAATACTGCAAACACCCCACACAACACATTCGACACCCACACCACAATACGCTTTCGAACACGGCACTGCGCGAGGATGCGCTTTCTTTGTTTCATAAATATTGTTGAAAACCGAACCGAACCCCTTTTTGCGCTGTGGGTTCGGTGAATTTCAGCCTGATTTTTTAATGACAAATTAATATATTTAGCTTGAAAATGTTTTTTATCTTTTTCATTAAATTATTTATTATTTTTCGATTTTATTATTTTCTTTGTTGTTGTGAATTAAGTTTACTAAAGTTAATAGAAAATAGAAACATAACGGATATATCCATCCTATCCGATAGTCAAGCAGCATTAAACGCTATAATGGGGACTTAGATAACATTGAAGGTAGTCCATGAAGTTCGTTCAAAGCTAGACCTACTCGGGACTCTCAACGGACTTACCGTACGATGGGTCCCGGGTCACAGAGACAAGCGGAAAACGAGGTGCCTGATAAGCAAGCAAGGATGGGGACAGAAAGGCCCATAACAGGACCAGAAACATATTGTGGCATAGCGAGACACACTATATGACTGGAACTTAGAAGTGAGGAGAGACAGAGGCGGCAACAGAGCTGGTCAGAGGCAGTAGGACTCCGACAAGCCAGATGTCTCCTAGGTGGTTATAATCTTAGACGATTTAAGCAAGTTATAACTATGGGAAAGAACAGTCTTAGGATATTTACCGGTCTATTGACAGAGAGGAGGAAATCCTCGATGCACATCCTAGCAGAATGTGTTGTCTTAATCAGAAGAAGACGCAACATCCTAGGGAGTGTTTTGAATTTAAGAGATATGGAATACCTCAACCCAACAAAGATCCTCACATTCGTGCGGGAACTGGGGCTGATGGAAGAGCTGTAGACTCAGAAGGGACCACAATATATCTAGTAGGCCGCGGTGCAATTCCCCCAATAATAATCCAATAATCTGAAAGAAAATAAAATGTATATCTTATGTTTTCGAAACATGAGCATTACTAAAGGATTAATTATATATTATAAAAAATAAATTAGAGTTAAAATTGGTTCAAGTAAAACATAAGGTCCTTCCACTGGTCGAACTACAATTCATGTTAATGAAATTGCTGTAACTACTATAATTCAAAATAATATTTGATTAGTGAGGTAAAATTTAATACTTCGGAATTTTCTTAAGATATAAAACTGTAAAGTTGCCAAAATTGCAATTGAAAGAACTAATGCAATTACTCCTCCTAATTTTTTAGGAATTGATCGTAAAATTGCATATGCGAATAAAGTTAAAGTACTAACGAGCACCACATTCAAAAGGTCCAACGATACCAAGCACAGGATTGTTAACGCACTGATTCAGGCAAACTGCGACTCACTTTCTACCCATCCGAGTAAGGGTCACACGGCATAACGTGCGCTTACGAAGATCGCGAATTACTAGATAGATAACACAACAGATTTAATAGAATAAATAGAAGAAGCAGCACTTATTAATGGGAAAAGCATATTATAATTTATGCATCAAATTCTAAATGGGTTATGGATAGCATAATTCGAACAAGTTTTCAAGTTTGAAGAAAAAGAGGTTACAAATTCCATGTATTTTTGATCGGAACTGTAAAATGTAGTTGTCTGATTAACTCGTAAGAATCAATCTCACCGTTTATAAGCTTATGTAAAAAGACGACAACCATTTCTACGATCAAAAAAAGAAGGAAGATTTATTAATAAAAGTCTACCAGTAGTCAGTAGACTCACATCACATTACATCAGCGGCATACATCAGTACCCGAGAATGACTTATAACAGACGGAAGGTCATTTATAAATAATGTGAAAAACAAGAGGTCAAGGTGACTTCCTTGCGGTACTCCGAAAGTAACTCAAACAGACTTAGAGGCAGAATCTCTAAAAATAAACTCTCTGTGTTCTAAGAATTAGGTATTTTGAGATCCAACTAATTGGGTTATTTGGAAATCCCAGAAGTCTGTGAGTTAGCAAAGAGTAATTTACAGAGACAAAATCCTTACTAAAGTCAGTGTATAAAACCTCTGTTTGCATCTTGTTGTGAAAATCCTTAATAGCAAAAGAAGTGAATTCTAATAAGTTAGTGGTAGTTGATCTGTATTTTATAAACCCATGTTGGCAGGGTGAAATCTAGGATCTACAAAGATTTTGTAATTCAGAAATTATCAATTTGTTAAAAGGGTTTCATTGACTCGGCATGCGAAATTTGTTGTTAGAACATCTGTCTGCACACTGTGACATGATCCCGTTGAAACCTATCTTTGTATATATGCCTATATGTGGGATCGTCGAGAAATAGAGAATTTTGCATGTCGAGACAATTATACCCTGTTTCAGATATGCACCATACATTTTCTGGGTTGTGGTTACAAAATCGGACAATAGTTAAATCACCATACTTCACGAAAGGTTACACATCAGGCCCAAAAACAAAAAAAAAATTAAAATCGAGTGCCAGATGGCACACAAAACGACAAGGATAGAGTGTTGATGGTATCTTCGCACACATTCAAGGGTCTGTGTGATCCGGTAGCAATATAGCTGCTTTTCGCACACAATCACAGCCCATTAGGGCCTTCTAGAAAATGTGCAAACAGGTACTGATACACGCATGCTCATAAAAGGCTGGACTTTTGATTTACCCACGATGTTGTCGCTGTGAAGTCAAGTGAAATAATGACCTGCGTTCGGTGCTCGACAAGAAAAACCTGGTGGACTTTTTGTTGATTTGATGTCTCTATTTTATTGTCTGCTTAGTGGTATAATGCATATCAGTTCGTGTCCATTTTGTCTGGTTCACTGTATTATTATTGTAACTCCGTTTGTCTAGGCAGCACAAGACCCATCCCAAGTTTCGCTAAGCAAGGCCGTCCGAATAGTAGACAGAATGTGGATGCAGGGACGTTCTACTACTCATTGTCTTCATTTGGTTCAAACGAGTCTGTCCACTGTGCTCGTGCTCAATATCAGTCGGCTACGATAGACTCACCACACACAAGATAACTGAAACCGACTGTGAAATATTTTGATACCATAAGTTATTCCAGCGGATAACAAGTAACAAAGAACAGGGTGGGTGTAGCCAAGTTTGGTTTTCAAATTGCGATAGATATAAGCTAGTATCATTCTTTCGAAGTTTGGTAACTGTAGCCTCTTAAATGAAGGGAGATATGAGGTTTTATCGTTTTTGAGGGCGGAGGTAAGCGTGATCCAACAATTTTTATTTCGGATTTTTGAAGGGTGTTAGTAGCCGTGATCTGAATTTATATGCCTATAATGTGAGATTACCAGCAATTTCCCTCCAAGTTTGGTCAACATATCTTCAAAATTGTGGGAGATATGCGGGTTTATCGATTTACGCACCAAAATATCAGCATTGGCGATTTCCATTAAAATACACACCAAATTTTTTGGCTCTAACTCAAAAACTGTGGATGATATAGACATTTTAAATTTTGTCGGGGCGGGGTCGATATTTGAAGGAAATAGTCAGCAACATACCAACAAATTTGGTGAACGTAGGCTTTAAATTGTGGGAGATATGTGGCTTTATCGATTTGTGAATAGCGATTTAAGCACAGACCAGTATATGTTCCAAGTTTCAAGTCCCTATCTATAAGGGTGTCGAAAAAAGTTCATGCAGACGGACAGACGGGCAGACAGCATGGCGGTAATTGCAAAAATCAATATAGTAAGGTATGAAAGTAGAATTATATATATAAATTTAAAAATAGGAAATATTTATAAGATTTCTGCGGGTATTTTAGAACTGCGTCATCCACTTGAATAGGATGAGCTGGAGATCTTCATTTGGTACGCTGTTGGGGGAAGTGTGAGATACTGCTCCCGCCACCGTGATTTGCTGTAGGTGGGTCACTCGCTGCCAGCCATCCAAACGATTATAATTCAACTTTGTTAGATCTGGCTCTAAAATTGTTGATAGAGGTCCGTCAATAAAAAATGGGCCGGACATCTAAGTCTCCAGGATTCTCTGAAATTGAGACTAAAGGGCGAGAATTAATAATGGCCACGATTTGGCAAACAAGAGTTCGCAACTCCTCAAATCTGAGCAGCGACTGGCCAACACAGCGAAAAAAATTATGCTTGGCGGTTTTCACGCTGCTTCCCACAATCCACCAAAGTGTGGAGAGCGAGGAGGAATGAATCGCCAATCCATGTTGTCAGCCAGGCAGAATTGATGAACAGCAGTAGCATGAGCATTATCATCACGTTCAAGCACTTCAGAACGACTAGAGCACCATTTGCGAAGCCGAAAATTGCCACGAGATAAAATCGCTGCCGTATGCTTCATTTTTTCCATAACCTCAGAGACTGAGCTAGCACCAGAGATTAGGTCATCAATATAGAAGTCCTCTCGAACTGTAACTGACCCAACAGGAAACGCAGCGGCTTGATCAACAGCCAGTTGTTGCATCGAGCGTACAGCCAAAAATGAGGCTGGTTTGATGCTATACGTCACGGTGTCCAGCTTGTAGTTACGTACCTTTTCTTTGAGTGAGTCTCCTCGGACGCAACGATACATTTTTCATATATCCTCCATGAGAGCAACGGCATAAGTCCGAAATTTAAGCAAGGTGTTGAACAGCTTTGCCTGAATGATGCGGTCCGGTCATAAGTGCTGTCCAGAAGAAGCCGCAGCCGATCCATCAACCACAACCCGAAGTTTGGCTCAAACGTTGACTGGCTGATGATCTATCGTGTGCATCAAGAGAATCAGAAGCCGATGGTAAAATGAAAGACGAAGACGCTACGAGCGGGCTACTGGAAGAGGCTATCATCAAAGTGCAGCAGGGTATGATGCCTAATGCCACAGACATGACAATGTCCACTGCTGCATGCCCGAGAATGGTGTCCGAACTTTAAACAATTAAAGCGAAGAGCCAACTTCTTAACTTCCTTGTGTCGCAGTAAGAATTTCCAAATCTGGTGCATGCATAAATAGTATGGCCGACACAGTTACAAAATTGGCACGGAAAATTGTTAGATTGGGATGCCACAAAGTTTCGTCTATTGCGGTTAGGATTTTGTTTGTTTTTCCCACCTGAGAATTGAGGGAATGATATCCCATTGCACCAGGTTTTCTAACTTCTGGCAAGAATGTGTCGAATTGTTGAGCTGCGAGTATTTGGTCAATCGGTGGAGACTCCTCCCTACAAGTCTGAATAGTGATATTAGAGTTTTTGGAGCAACATGTGTATGGCCATGCAGCCAGATATTTCCTGAGAACTTCCCAATGACTCAAGCGCGCGCATATGCGAGTTGACCGTGTCTGAAAACTCTCGAGGTTTCCCTGCTGAAGTCGAATCCACCTTCTTGAGCCCAATAATCTCCTTGATATGCGATTGGAATACTACTCGCTTATTGTTAAAGCGTATGCTTAAAATGTCCAAAGCCGCACGATAATTTGCACTTGAACGTTCTAGCGAAGGTACTGAGTCTAAAGCTAAACCCGATAAACACGGCCGCAAATGCTGAAGCTTTTCAATGTCACTAAGCTCAGTGTCTTTGTCAATAATTGACTTAAACATGGGTATGAAGTTTGAATATTCCGTGTAACCAAAAAAAACGTAGGCAGCTTGAGCTCCAGTAAGCGCAGTCGATGAGAACGATCAATATATATAGGAGCTGACCGACTCAACATGCCGAAATGTTGACGATAAGGGACGCGATTCGAACATTTCCAGCTGCTTTTTAAACGAAATTCCACTTCTACAAACAGCCTCTGAAAGTTTCTGCTTAACTCACTGCCTATTTCATAGTAGTCAAGACGTTCCAGACTGTCATGAACAAGGTTAAATGGGGCTTCCGTTGTGAGTTTAACTTAATTTGAACCGAATCAGCCGAACTTATCATCGACACCGGCCACAGCACGTCTAGCCTCTATAGCGCGGCATAAATTGATTCCGCCTTGCGCTTATAAAGGTGCTTATAGGTGCAGGCACACTATCATCGGACGCGACTGTTTTTTGTGTTCATGTTTACGCTTAGCGCACTCACAAAATTGTTGCCAAATGCACTAAGTAAACCGACAGAACAAATGCACCGACAACGAACGGCTTCTATGTATCGCCTACGAACAACTGCTTATGTCCCGACACACGAAACAAGTTCACAAAAGTTCAAAGCAAAGTAGAGGCACACTAAACGGAAATTATGTGGCGAACTCCTTTTGCATTTGTCTTACTATTTGATTTGTGCCCCTTTGGCTGACTGCTCAAATTATAGTTGAATCACTAATGCTGTCTAGATTTGTGTTTTGTTTATTAAACGCAATTTATGGTTAAATCACACCGACACACGAGCAACAAAATCACGTCGAGGTCACCAAATGTTATCCAATAATAACACAAGTATATTTCACGTTATAAACTTAATTTAATATATTTAGACTAGAAGCCAGAGCTTAGTCTTTTTAACAACACTTCTTTTTGTCTATTACAAGTTTGAAGCGAATAGCTAAACTGTCAACACCATTGTAACTCACGATCTGATAAATAAATGAACAAGAAACAACGTTGCAGTCGGGCGTAATCGACAGCAAAATACTTTGATACCGTACGTAATAAATGCTGATAACAGGTCGCTAAGAACAGGGTGGGTGTAGCTAAGAAATGCTATCCAAGTTTGCCTTTCAAATTACAGCAGATATAAGGTAGTGACGTTTGGTAACTGTAGCTCTTAAATTACGGAAGATACGAGATTTTGAAAATTTTGGGGTCGGGAGTAGGCGTGTCCGAAAAAATATAAGAGAAGGTTCCTCATAATCTTCCTTCCAAGTTTGGTAACTTGTGCTCTTAAATTATGGGATATATAGTTTTCAGAAATTTTGAGGTAGGAGTGGGCATGGCAAAGGGTCGTAACAGATTTTTGGAGTACGATCTTAGTAATCTACATTCCAACTTTGATAACTCTTACATTGCGGGAGTTATAAGCTTTTATCGTTTTAGTGGGCGGGGGTGGGCGTGGTGTAATTTGACTTTACGTCACGTTTGAGGGGTGTTACTAGCAATATACCTTTCAAATTTAGTGACTAGCTTTCAAATTGTGTGGGAAATATTATCGATGCGTAGTAGGCGTGACCATCCAATTTTTATCGATCTCTTAGGAGAGTTACCAGTGACATATGTTCGTCGCTACTACCGATTGAATTATTTAGTGAGGTCTCCGGACGTGATCACTGTGACGCCTTGTGTGTTGCTGTTGCTTCGAAAAAGTTGACCGAACTTGATCATTAGAGGAAGTAAAAGTCGTAACAAGGTTTCCGTAGGTGAACCTGCGGAAGGATCATTGTTGTGTAATGTTCATTACAGTTAATAAATCAAATGTAATTTTTTGTAATGTAACATTTATTTATATATATAATAAAATTTCTGTTACATTACGATTACACAATTAATTATAAATATAAATGGTAAATTGAAAATTGTGATATCTATAATTATGTGTTTTTGTACTTGAATGGATAAAATTTGCGTGCATATGTACCATAATATGCATGCGTTGCATAAATGTATTGTTCATTATTTCTATGAGCATACATTGTATAAACGCAACAACCTAAATATATAATGTTGTACCTGTTTTCAGGTTAATGTTTTGCATATGTTTATATTAATATTTTTGTTTTGGCTATCTTATTGAATTTGTTTATAATAGTCCTTGCATCTGCTGTACATTGGTCCAGGTCCAAGCATCTTTAGTTAGATGCTAAACTTAGCAACAGCCTCCGCAACCACCGCATCCATCGCATCCACCGTAACAAGGTCCACTCAACGACCCACAGGGCCAACCACAACCCAGAATCATATTGTGAAAATGTTCTTTTTGGACCGGACCAATAAACATTTTGAATATTTTACTTTAGGGAAAATTTGAATGTTACTCCTTAGGGCTATGGCGTTAGACTAAAGTTATAAAATACCACAACATCACCATCCTCATTTAGAATCTCCAGATTACACTCGATTTTGTCGGTCTTTAACTCGGCCGCTTTGCTAAAATCGGTCTCGGAATTATCCGGCTCCAAAGCTTCAAAGTAATCCAGTCTTAAAGTAGATTGAGTGTCGCTTAAGGTTGATTGAGGTAATTCCTCAGCAAGGATGTATGTCTTCCACTGCTAGCTTTGATTCCTCGACATTCCCATTCTCTTGATTAGTTTCTTGTGATTTACTATCAAATGGTTTAATCCTTATCACCGGAACCATTGTCCAGATAATTTTCGTGCATTTTACTTGCCAATTTGTTGTCACATTCGCCGATCATATCTTCTCCCATATATCGTCACAACCGGCCTTCTCCTGGAAACTGAGCGCCAAATCGAAATTATCGCCCTCCGACCAGACAATCAGTGTATCCTGTTGCTTCTGATAGGCGGTATCCGGCTGAATCTTGCTCTCCAACAATAAGGAGCCATTTGACTCGGCTAGCACCAGCAGAGAGGTGCCCTTGAGTCGCTCCACATATGTGGAGGAAACATGGCCAGCGCCACGATCATCCCTTTGTCGTTCCGCATTCAAAGCGTACAGTTTAACACGTCGGCATCTCTTGGATTTAACTTTGTTGTCCTCTTCTTCCTTTCTTATTCATGTTTTTCTTATTGTTGTTTTTCTTATTCTTTTCTTTTAGTTGTTGCACAACACTTTCAAGTTGTTTATATTTGTGCCTTTTTGTCGTTGTTATTGTTTAGCTTGTAGCCGCGCTTGGGTCTACTAGTCTACTATAGACTATTACAATTAAATTGGAGACTATCTTACAAATTGTGGAAGATATGCGCATTTTAGATTTCCATGGTCGAAGTTCCTTGGGCGGCGGATGTGAGCGTCGTCGGAAATGTATCTTTGTGGGAGTATACCATTAAGTTACCTTCCAAGTTTTGGTCACTCTATCTTCAAAATATGCGGATTTATCAATTACACTCCAAAATATCGGATTTGGCGATTATGGGCGAGGTGGCGGCGTAGCCATACAAATTTGCTATCGGTTTATAAACGGCTACCAGTATTATAAAACCAAATTTGACGGCTCTAACGCGAAAACTACGAAATACATAGTCATTTAAAAATTGTGGGCGGGGGCCTGGGACGGTGGAGGTGGGCATGGCATATACAGATCTTTGAGGACATCGCCAACAACATACCAACCAAATTTGGTGAACGTAGCCTTAAAATTGTGGGAGATATGCGGATTTATCGATTTGCGAATATGGATTTAATTGATTTCCTAGCCTTCAGTGGACGTTGCACTCAAATTTTTACACTTCGTCTGACCTAAGCACAGACCAGTATTTGAAGTTCCTATCTCTAAGGGTGTCGAAAAAAGTTGCGTTCACACAGACGGTCAGACAGACAGACGGACAGAGGGCAGACAGCATGACGGGCATTGCACAAAACCAGAGAGCGTGATACTCGATTACATCTATAAGGGGTGTATCTATTAGAAAATAATGAATGATCGAATATGTCAGGTTTTAAACAAGTTTCGGTAAATACTAGAATGCCAAGTTCAAATATGAGACTATTCAGTCTTACAATGGTAAGATAACCAAGTATAACTCTTACCGAGAATATATGTAACGACGTGAATATATTCATACGCGGCACTCATCGTGACGTAGTAAAACACTCAGCGATAAGTGTTCTCCGTACTGATAGAATAATGAGTTTACAGCCACTTTCAGCAGTAAATATGATCATGTCCTAAATAATGTCCTTAGTAGGATAAGAATAAATGAAGATACAGAAACGATTCTTTAGTTCTGTGAATTTCAGCTAGGCTAGAATTCAGTCGAGCTGAGGAGTTCTTACAAAAAATTTGTATTTGATTGCGTTTGCGATAATTAAGTAACATATATATATATATTAAAATGGTTTTTATTTTATGAAACTTTGTGATTTTGACAATGTCACTTATTCACTGCTCGATTTAGTCATTAATTATGATATTGGTTTATGGAAAGTTTTATTTCTTCGTTTACTGCTTGCTCTGTGGCGTCTCACAGTTCATCCATGTCCTTGGTTAGGTTCGATTTGAACGGACAGAGATTTCATATAGCACTCCTAATGCTCACCAAAACTATCGGTTTCTTTGTTCCTAGTACTCCTGTGAGTCAGGACTCTCGTGTCACACACTCTGGCTAATCATAGGATAAGCTTCGCTTGCTTCACTTGGCTCTTATGAGATATCGTGGGAAGGATATACGCCCATATTATTTCCGGACCGCAATGGTGTGCATTATCCTTGAGCTTTGATAGCGGCGAATCCGTCAACGCACTTTGTCCTTGTCGTATTACGCGCACACTCTATCGCGTTGATTTTTGGTTCCCAAAACTTCACTCGTTACGACCGACTCGCTTTTAAAATTCGCAGAAACTCCCTTTTGACGGGACTGTACTAAGGTGGCATGATTTTTTGGTAGCATGATCTTTTTAGTAATTTTCCACTGCTGGCGCTAACCATTGTCTGCCGCGAGTGTGAGTATGGGCAGCAATATTGCACCCCCAATACTCCTCACACAATAATGGCATGCTAGACACACACAAATGGCTAACTACCTGCGTCAGAAAGAGCGAGGGCGAAAGAGAGCGAATTCGCCACAACTGCATCAGGTCTGGAATTCGGCCTTATAGCCAGTTATTGTGAGGGGTGCATATAACATTTAATGCAAAAATATGATATGCAAAATATATCGCACGCACATATATAAGTATACATGGATTTATATATTCAGAAATATATATATGTATAAATATCAATCATACTTGCAATGGCTATAAGGCTCCTCACACCCACCTCTTTCTTCGGCAGTGGAAAACTTCCACTTTCTAACATGAAAATGATTGCGCTGCAGATATATAAAATGGTAAGCAGCCACCCACGGTATTGTACGTCGCGGTTACCGGGGGTGCCTTCTACATTGGGTCTTTATGGTCTGCGACGAAGGTAATAGTGACATGCTTGGTCTTGAACCGCCTTTTCAATACTACGCTCCAGGGTTCCTCCGAGATCTGAGTCAGCATTTGACTCGGCTTATATTGTTGATATAGTTCACATTACTGAACATATGCTCGTGCGTCTCTGTATAAGCCTGGCCAATAGTAGCGTGCTGATATATGGTCCATCGCGTCTTCACATGTTGTCGGGATAGGGCATCTGCCACCAAATTAAGGTTCACACTTCTGTATTTAACATCAAAATCAAACTGTAAGCAGGAACCTGATGGACTTTTGATGTAGTTCATCCATCATCCGTAATGACAGTGAAATGGTAACCTTCCAAGTTTGGGACCATACTAATCTTTTTGGTTGCAGATTAAATATGGTTTTGTCAGCTTAGCTTTGACTTTCTCGAAAGCTTCTTGGTGCTCTCCGGTCCATTCCCATTTTGTATCCTTTTTTAACAGTGTGTTTAAGAGAGGTACTGTAGTGCGAAATCTGGTACGAACGCTTGTAGCAAGATGCCACTCCCAGGTATTGCCGTAGTTCCTCGACGTTTCCGAGTCCAAATGGCATTACTTTCCATTGAAAAAGACCTTTCCCTGCGACTGCGAATGCCGTCATCTGTATTTGCTATTTAATTGTCGGCTAGCAGTTCATCTAGGGAGGGAATTGCCTTTATAAAACAACGACTTATTTCCTTGACGCCCCGATAACTTTAGGTACTCGGGACTTTTACGACGCTGCGCTTCACGAACTCGACTCTCTCGTTCTGCCTACGACTCTTTCTTCTATGACTGATGCTTATGCTGTTGTTAGATCTGTTAACCAGCGTTGCGAATCAACAGCACTGTAAGTCCACTGTAACTACTCGTTACATACATATATTTCTTTATTGGCAAATATATCTATACATATATGGAAAACTTCCACTTTCCAACATGAAAATGATTACGCTGAAAATATATAAAATTGTATGTAATGCTTTTTTGTCTTGGCGGTTCCTAGTAAACTCCCGTATGATAGTCCCCATGCGTCCCCAAGTACGTGTACATATATATTTATTACAGGTTATTTTGTCTGATTTTATTTTCTATTTTTATTGTTTATCTATTATTTTATTGTTTCCTAAACACCCGCGTCCTTCGCGGTGATGGTTTAGTCCTATATCGGGACACTTGGTTCCACAAGATTCTTGATCCACGCCTGCCATGACGCCAAGTAGGCAATCCGACTGTGGCAATTACTGCCATCCAGCCTCGCCTTCCGGTGCCGAGCTTTAACGCTGAAGTGCCGGCCTGGGTGGCAAGGGCCTCGCCTCCGGACCCGAATATTGGCGCATGAATGGCGGCTGGCTCTATTGTGGCGGTGGTGGTGGTGGACAGCGTCTCATGGCCTAGTCGCGCTCGGACGCCTCTGTGCAACCAGAAGCGGACCCGCTGACGCCCACATGTGCTGTGACGTTCACGTGCTGGTTTTATTTATTTATAAGTATTTTATACACTCTTTCCTTTTGGGTTTTAACTATTTGTGTGTATTATGTATGCGCCTTATTTTTGGATTTTATTTGCTTTATGTATACCCTTCCTTTTGGGTCGCTGTGCGGTTTCAGATCATTCACGAGTGCTGTCGTTATCCGCTTGTCCGTTAAACTCCTTAGTTACAGATTTCGGGTGATGCAAAATCCACAATTTGATATGGACCTACGTATCTCGGTGCTAGCTTCACCGCGAATCCTTCAGCTCCATTCGACAGGTGGTGTAGATTCACCTACACGCTGGCTTGTTTGGTCTTGTACCGCCATTCCAACACTACGCCCAACAATTTCGAATATTTCCTTTAACTCCTTTCCATTGTCTATGAAGGCGAACAACAAAGTGTTTCCGTGGGTCGATCTCGGTAATGGTCCCACGAAATCAGGACATACCGTGCTCCAGGGTTCCTCCGGAATCTTATACTGTTGATATATTTCGCATTGTTTAACATATGCTCGTACGTCTCTGTATAAGCCTGATGGGCTTTTGAAGGAGTTCATCCACTTCAGTGCCGTGTGATCCGTAATGACAGTGAAGTGGTAACCTTCCAAGTATGGTCCCAGATAATCGCAAGACCTTTTCCGAAAGTGTGTTTAAGAGATGTACAGTACCAAGATGCCACTCCCAGGTATTACCGTAGTTCCTTGACGTTTCCCGGGGACTTCGATTCGCTGATAACTGCTACTTTCTCTGGATCAGCGCGTATGCCTTCTTCGGTCACCTGATGGCCAAGATATTTAAACTCCATCCTAAAGAAGTCGCACTTGTCCACATTGATCCTCAGATTCGCTGCTTTTAAAATCACTATGATGTCATCCAAATATGCGAAAGCAAGCGGCATCATTTCGGGACCAATTACACAATCGAGGGCCGTCTGAAAAGTAGCTGGTGGCTAATGGAGTCCGAATGCTATTACTTTCCATTGAAAAAGGCCATTCGCTGGGACTGTGAATTCCGTCATCGCTATTTGCTGTTTAATTGGCGGAAGTCTACGCAGAAGCGCAATTTCCTGTTTTCTTCTTTCACCATTACGATTGGTGCGCTGTGTGGGCTTTTTGAGGGATCGATACATCCATTGGCTAACAGTTTGTTCACCTCTCTGTTGATTTCAGTTTGAATTCAGTATCACTGTTTAATTGGCCCATTGTCACTCACGACAATTCGATGCTCCGTGAGGGGCGATATTTCTTATGTATCCTCAAATGCCGCCAGTTCTCTTCGCAAAAATTCATAAATTTCTGTGTCCCGATGTATTGGTGTTACGACTGTTGTGGCTATGGATCCTCCTCCTGTTGTTTTCGTGTCCCGTTCTTTGGGGTGCTTACTGATAAACCTCCACACTCCAAAATTGTGCCCATGCCAGATAGAAAGTCTCAGCTAAGTCGTCGATGACTTCTGGACGTGTTAGTAGTATACATACCCCTCCGCTGTATTCTGGTGTTCGCCTCGACCTGTTTTCGAACAAGCCTATTTCAGCCTCAATGTTCGGTTCGCTTCGTTGGCCTACGCTGATCAAGCACGATGTGTTGTCACCGGCTCGCAGTGAATGTCCGCTTGTACGTCGCGGTTACCGTGGGTGGCTCATGCTTCTCGCCCTGCTCCTGGGCACCTCCACCTTCGCCTCGTCGTCCTTCGACATGATCGTCGTAGCTTAATATATATACGATGAGGTCGTCATTGCGTTCGCCGTGTCGTGTCATAGGCGTGAAGGGCACGGTGTCTTCGTCGTGTCGATTCACCGGCGGCTTTTGTGGACGGCGGCTGGGGTCGCGACCCGCGAACCGCACGAAAGGGCATCTGCCACCAAATTAAGGTTCCCACTTCTGTATTTAACATCAAAATCACACTGTAAACAGGAACCTGGAGGGCTTTTGATGTAGTTCATCCATCATCCGTAATGACAGTGAAATGGTAACCTTCCAAGTTTGGGACCATACTAATCTTTTTGGTTGCAGATTAAATATGGTTTTGTCAGCTTAGCTTTGACTTTCTCGAAAGCTTCTTGATGGTCTCCGGTCCATTCCCATTTTGTATCCTTTTTTAACAGTGTGTTTAAGAGAGGTACTGTAGTGCGAAATCTGGTACGAACGCTTGTAGCAAGATGCCACTCCCAGGTATTGCCGTAGTTCCTCGACGTTTCCGAGTCCAAATGGCATTACTTTCCATTGAAAAAGACCTTTCCCTGCGACTGCGAATGCTGTCATCGCTATTTGCTATTTAATTGTCGGCTAACAGTTCGTCCACCTCTCTGTTGATTTCAGTTTGTATCTTGGGAATCTTAGGGGAGTATCACTGTTTAATTGGCCCATCGACACTCACGACAATTCGATGCTCCGTGAGGGGCCATGTTCTTTATGTGTCCTCAAATGCCGCCAGTTCTCTTCGCAAAAATTCATAAATTTCTGCGTCCCGGTCTATTGGTGTTACGACTGTTGCGGCTACGGACAATCTCTCCTACTGGTGCTTTCGTGTCCCGGTCTTTCGGTTGCCTACTAATAAACTTCCACACTCCAAAACTCCATATATATATTAGAATGGTTTTTATTTATGGCACTTTAAGATTTTGACAATGTCACTTATTGACTGATGGATTTAGTAATTAATTATGATATTGGTTTACGGACAGTTTTATTTCTTCGTTTACTTTTGCTCTGTGGCGTCTCACAATTCATCGATTTCCTTGGTTAGGTGAGATTTGAACTCCTGTGTGCAAGAATCTGCCCCACGCACTCCACCCGCCAGCTAATGCTCACAAAAACTATCGGTTTCCTTGTTCCCTCAAAGATTGCCCCTAGTACTCCTGTGAGTCAGGACTCACGTGTCACACACTCTGGCTAATCATAGGATAAGCTTCGCTTGCTTCACTTGGCTCTTATGAGATATCGTGGGAAGGATATACGCCCATATTATTTCCGGACCGCAATGGTGTGCATTATCCTTGAGCTTTGATAGCGGCGAATCCGTCAACGCACTTGGTCATTGTTGTATTACGCAGACTCTATCGCGCTAATTTTTGGTTCCAAAAGCTTGTATCGTTACGACCGACTCGCTTTAAGATTCGCACAAACTCGCACCTTGTGCTCCGACGCTCCCTTTATAGGTCGCTGCTGGGCACCTTTTGACGGGACTGTACTAAGGTGGCATGATTTTTTTGGTAGCATGATCTTTTTAGTAATTTTCCACTGCTGGCGCTAACCATTGTCTGCCGCCAGCGTAAGGATGGACAGCAATATTGCACCCGCAATACTCCTCCAATAACGGCATGTTAGACACGCTCAAATGGCTAACTACCTGCGTTAGAAAGAGAGAGTGAAAGAGAGCGAATCTCGAATTGATAGACAGTTATTGTGAGGGGCACATATAACATGTATACATGTAGTACTGATTATGTCCTGTTTATTATTATTAAGATAGTTAGAAGTATATACAGTGAAATATAAGAATTGACTTAATAAACAACGACTTATTTCCTTGACGCCTCGATAACTTTAGGTACTCGGGACATTTACGACGCTGCGCTTCACGAACTCGACTCTCGCGTTCTGCTGTTATTCTACGACTCTTCCTTCTATGACTGATGCTTATGCTGTTGTTAGATCTGTTAACCAGCGTTGCCACCTAACATCACTGTAATCTTACTGTGACTACTCGTTACATACATGTATTTATATATTCATAAATATACAGTGAAAGACTTCCACTTTCCAACATGAAAATGATTACGCTGAAAATATATAAAATGGTAAGTTGTACTTGTCTTTGTCTTGGCGATTCCTAGTGAACTCCCATGCGCCACTATGACAGTTCCCATGCGTCCCCAAGTAAGTGTACATATATATTTATTACAGGTTATTTTGTCTGATTTTATTTTCTATTTTTATTGTTTATCTATTATTTTATTGTTTCCTAAACACCCGCGTGCTTCGCGGTGATGGTTTAGTCCTATATCGGGACCCTTGTGCCACAAGATTCTTGATCCACGCCTGCCATGATGCCAAGTAGGCAATCCGACGGTGGGAATTACTGCCATCCAGCCTCGCCTTCCGGTGCCGAGCTGTAATGCTGAAGCGCCGACCTGGGTGGCAAGGGTCTCGCTTCCGGACCCGAAGATTGGCGCACAACTAAGAAATTCATGGCGTCTTTTGCTCGCTTTATAGCAAGACGTGGCCGTCCTCAGGAAATGTCTTCCGATAATGGCAAAACATTCGTGTCCTCAAAAATCCTAAGTCGTGACTTCCTGGAAGCAAAAATATTGCTTCTCACAACTAAATGTAGTCCTTTAGGGACTAGGACTAGTAGTCCTTTAGGGACTAGACTAGGACTAGTGGTACTCATAAACGGTTTCATTACTACGCCGCTTGTTCTCACTCAATTGCTTCTCGCTCAACACAAAGAGCTTAGCAACGCATGTAAGCGATTTTGCTTTAGCAAAAATTGTTTTTTGTATGTCACTCCAAGCAACGCTTGTTCTTCGAATTCTGTTACCCTCACTTCTACAGCAATTTCGGCATTACCATCGAAAACTCTAATGCATTCGTCTACGACACGAAAACTCATAGGAAAACGCGGTGCCCGCAACTCGGCGTTCGTTACTTGATGTGCTGTGTTTTTTACCGTTCCTGTTGCCTCTCGCTTATAATTGATGCCTCTGTCCAATTCGTTTTCTTCATTCTCGCTGACTTCGTTATCGTCGCTGCATTCGTCTTCGTCGCTGCCTTCTTCTTCGTCACTGTATTGCAGAAGTTGTCCTGCGCGTAAATTACAAAAAATATATAATGGCATATATTCAGTTTTGTAACTTTGACCAATATGCAGCAAATTGACACAAGTTCATAGTTGGACAGCTTTTCTGATATATACACTAGTTTTCCTAAATATTTTGCGTCGTTTTCGTCATAGCTAACCGGTAATATAAATTGGTGCAATGCGCAAATGCTCGAGAAGAGATTGAGAGCAGTGCTCGTCAATCAATACTGCTCGAACTGCCTGGCCCATCGGCACTCTGGGCGTTCCTGCCATCTTGTGATACCACACTCTGCTCCATCTGCGGAAACGCTCAAATGGCAAGGCGTCGGTGATAAGTGGGTGGAAAAAGCCCATCTCCAGCTTGTAGCTCCCTGTCATCCAGGGGATGGATAGCGCCGATGAAACGTCAGTCGCCATCCCCAGCTCGCAAGCGCTTCAATTAGGACGTCGTTGGCCTCGCTGATGAAACACGAGACCGTGAGCATTCTCCCGACCGCTATTGTGCTGCTCCACACCGGTACAAAATCATTTGAGACTCGAGCACTCATTGACGGGTGTTGTCCAATGAGTCGTATCAATGCTTCACTAGCAACGGCCCTATGAGCTTTCCGTCACCAGCATTTGTACTGAAAGCGTTTGCACCGCTGTGCTCCTATCGAGGTCAACAGAGCTGAGTCGTGAGGTCGTGCTCGAAGTCGACCCTCAACTCCACCACTGTACCCCACTCAGCCGTCAACAAGGAAGTTCAATAATGTCATCCTGGCTGAAGAGGGATGGCACACACCATCGACGATTTCGTTGATCCTCGGGGCCGATGTGTATCCTCACATCTGTTAGTTATTTTAGTTATTTTAGTTATTTCATTTATTTTAGTTATATTAGTTGTCCTTATGGTATCAGCTCGTTTTACTGTAGCATAATTAATATACGATCCACATCTCTTAAAAGATGATCCCTCCTCTCAACGCTGTAATTAGCTTAAGCTTAACATTAGTGATGTTTTACAATAGGTAAAGTGAAAATAAAAAAGATTACGAATTTTGAAATACAAATTAAGGAAAATGGAATTTGACTGATGCCACCCCCAAAAGATTTTTTTATTTAAAGTTCGTCAATTTTATCGATCACGTATTGCATATGTGCGTCGTCTTCAACTGTTGCATGAAATGCAAAATCTTTCATTCGATAGTGGTACTCATAAACCGTTTCATTACTACGCCCCTTGCTCTCACTCAATTGCGTTTGTATTTGTTTGCTTGAAACTCTTAATTTAAAATCACTCAATAAAGGCTTCTTCAATACATGTCACAAATTCAAATGTATAATGGCATATATTCAGTTTTGTAACTTTGACCAATATGCAGCAAAATGTCACGAGTTCATAGTTAAACAGTTTTTCTGATATATACACTAGTTTTCCTAAATATTTTGCGTAGTTTTCGTCATAGCTAAAGCCATTTGACTCGCGCAACCGGTAATATAAATTGGTGCAATGCGCAAATGCTCGACTTCTTTACCAATCGCATTTTTTGATATTAAATCATTTAAATTTTCTTCATGTCAATTAATTTATTTTAATAAATCACATGGGTGAATAACTCTATCGTTTTTAAATTTCACTTGTTCGTCGTTTAAAAATTTTACTCATTCGTCGTTTTTAATTTCACTCGTTCGTCGATTTTTATTTTACTCATTCGTCCATGTTGAGTCCCCAAATGTGTACTGTTTTTATTATAAAAGATATTAATATAATGAAGATAAGATCAATACAATTTAACTGACAGTCGGCGTATTTATAATCTTTATCGTTGTTTCTCGACTTGAGACACAGCTCTCGAAACCTATTCCGTCAAAGGCTAAACTGTAACTCCCGATTTATCGCCATCGCATGTTACTTTTCCTGTTTGCCGATTGTATTCTTTGAGCAGATTCGCTGGCGAATTTGCTCTCGTCGTAGTTGCTTTACTTCTCGTTGTTGTCTAGGTATCGTCGTTTTTGTTGTTGAGATTGGCCTCAGAAGCCGCAAACCAGCCCACATTACTATTAACGTCCTCCAACATGTTATTCAGCCATGACCACTCCCGCTCCAAAAATCTACCGCAATTTTAAAGGCAAACTTGGAGGGTTGATTACTAGGAACTTCCTTCAAAGATCAAAGAACTTCTATCAGCTGGTATTACCTATTTGTATCAAAATAATTCACGGTCGGTTACTTGCTTATTTATTATTATGTTAACAATAGTTATTGCATTTCATTATTAATTTTTAATTTTAGGTATGCGATAATTTGGATGCATGTGTAACTGTGAACGTCACTGTTAATGTACGTAAGACTAACATAGAAGACACGGAGCTAGCAATCAATAATCATCTCGCTCGTGCTCGTTATTGGCTGGAATATGCAGACTGGTATAAATCATTTATTTTGCTCAACCAATTATCTTATAGAATTAATTCAAAAGAACGACTTATTATATTCACTGACACATTGAGAGTGTATCAGCCACAAACAACTGTGCAATTGGCCCACCTAGTACGTCTTATAACAAATGTAGTAAATTCCCTCGAGCCTCTTGATGATATGGAAGTAAATGTTCTAGCGCGAATGCTTAATATTATTGCTTACACTTTTAAGTCTATTATTAGCAACAACGAAATTTATACGCTCATGGATGAATACTATGAAACGATGGTAAATGATCTATGTGATCTACTTAATAAGTTCAGTGCAGAATGGGAGTTTATTCCCAAATCACAGTGTCGAGCAGAATCTGAGTCGTGTCTAAACATAGATAACTTAAGTAATAGATTGGAGCAAATGTCAACTTTGCAACCAAACGGACTGGAACATATAAACAACTGGTTAAATGCAAATTGGAAACTGAGTACTTGTTTGTTTTACATGGGCATGGGTACGGCACGTCGGCAAACATCCAGAAGAAGCTCCAAAAATAGTCAAACGATCGACTTTCACAATGCGAATGGAAAGTTTTGATCTTGACCTAGAGCGTAATATTGTGATAGAATCTGCCGACTCCATGCACACCCTTGTTTTTACAGATAAATTACTACAAGAGTTGCGTCAGCAAAGCTACACAATAATGAAGTTCTTATCTCGGTGCGTAGTCATAAGCAGAGCCAGTACTGGTGGTATCCTGAGCAAGAATCACGCACACAAGTACTTGTTATTAATGCGTACACATCAAACGCTATTTGGGAGAAAACACAGAAACTTTCAGAGCCGTTTCAATACATTTCCAGGTTGAAAACAAATTTCTCCAGCCAGCGAACACCACTGCAGTAATCTGCATTGCCCCCGCCACTCAGGAATCGAGTTTGACGATCCTGAGGAGGACATTGAGAATATAATACATGATAATGTTCAAAATCCTGAAGAGGTGCGCATGTATCGAACTGAACTCTCATGGACACGCAGTGCTAGGGGTAACCTTTACACAGGCTGATATAGACTACCGTGTATTACTTCATATGACGAACGTACCAAAACTGAAGGATATGGAGATTGAGAATGCGACATGCTTGATAAAGGCAGGCATTGTAGAACCTACCGCTTTTATTACTGCGAAATCGTTGTGACAAGGCCAAACTAGTTTTTATATATATTCGGGCAAAAAACCCTTTAGAACAGTGGGATCCGTTTTATGATAAAGTGTGCCTATTTCACCTTTTCAACCGAAATCCGGAGTTGCCGTGTTTGGAATTACGCCCGACCTGAGCCCAGCTGGCATACGATTTCATGTATTCCAGAAATGAACAAAAGCATATATTTTGGTATTCATTGCCGATGTAACTTTATTAGCGACTTAGATGCTGACGCTAAGCCTATTATTGCTGTAGCGATGAACTTAAATGTCATTTAGAGCGCCCAGTTGTAGGACGTAATTACAAAATATTAATCTGCTACTTAATTATTCCAACGATGGTCATTATATATTTATTTATTCAGATGCACAGAGCAATTGAGTGGGATAAGCGTCTTTACATAGAGGAAATACACAGTGGCAAAGCTTTGTCACAGTGGTGACATAATTGTTAAAATTACGTTGGCGGCCGGTGTAACGCTGGGTCTTCAGCAAATATTATTATTTCATTGCAGTCTTCGCGAGGACATATACAAGTAATAGTCTACCAAGATCCCGTATATAGGACTTTTCGCGCGTAATAGCACAATAATGTTACGGATTCAGCGTGAACTAATTCAACTTCCAGTGCACCTCTCCCTTTGTCA
This sequence comes from Drosophila quasianomalipes, assembly GCA_035043665.1. Lineage (NCBI taxonomy): Eukaryota > Metazoa > Arthropoda > Insecta > Diptera > Drosophilidae > Drosophila > Drosophila quasianomalipes. The sequence goes on along the minus strand of JAWNMU010000263.1, from coordinate 17,245 downwards.
TGATAATTCGGGCATTTATCCAAATTATTTTTGTCGGACCGTTGTTTTTACCGACATATTAACGAACCGTAAACGCAAAACTTTTACGTTCATTGCTGGGTGCGTGCGACCTATAGAGCGACAGTTATAAATCAACAAAAATATTCCAACATAAAAGTAGCACACCAAAGGAAATTTATAAGTGGTCAGCACGTTTCTTATATGCTATTGAAGTTTGCATGAGCAAATGGTATCTATTTCAACCATTGATCGGCCCATGGCGCTTTGGAATTGATCGTCAGTCGCTTGCCTCTGGGAGCGTAGTTGTGTTTATATGGGAAAAACATTCTTTCGATGCTGCATAGTTCTGATATACTTTGGACGCGCAGAGCCAATCGCATGTGATCCAAGTCCAAAGAGATACAACGACGTTTATATTGTAGTGCGTCTTTGTTTAATTTGTTTATTTGCAAACTATTTGATTGACAATATAATGAATTTATTTCTCCTAATAATTTCAAAATACGATTAAAGTTAAATACATTTTATGAAAGCTTATTGTTGTTATAATGGTGTATAAAAATTAGAGGGATTGTTTTGATAAATAGAGTCCATCACTCTAATTTACCGCCTGACTGACCGTACTCCAACATTTTTTTTCTTGATTTTTGAAGGGTATTACTAGCAATATACTGTAGTGTACTCGTCGACAGTACGTTCGTAAGCGACAGCAAAATATGCAGTCGGATACGTTCGGAAAAACGCTTACTAAAAATCGGTGAAACGTTTCTGAGCTATTGATGGACAAAGCGGAAGGAATCCTCTGAACCACATGTCTTTCCGGAGGAGGTGAGTTTTTGCTAGTCCTCAATAGTGACTGTAGAATTTTGTTATTTACAATTCCTATAGAAACTAATCTTGGAGACTATATTCTATAGTAATGAAATTTAATGAAACTTCTTTTTTTACAATTATTTAACATTGTAGGTCCACCCTAAATTTGCTTGATGGTATTTAGACACCAGCGCAATCGTGGAAATTAAAAATAGGCAGTGAAGATAAGCGTAAAGTGAAGACCAGATAAGAACAACCCAAAACGCAACCAGCAATCGTATGCTCACTCAATAATCTGAAGCCAAAAAGCTTTGCAGCATGCGTACGACGCAAGCTGATGAACTTCGCTGCGGTCAAAATTCAATCATTCATAATCATTTATATACAGTGACTCACGGCTCAGTTTGACCTGTGCCTAGCAAAAAATTTAAAGTGCTATAAAATTTAAACAAAGAAACCAACGCAAAATGTTTAAATGCCAATTTGTTTCATGTTATATCACGTTTGAAAAAAAAACTTTAGTTTTTATTAAAATATTAATTAATTAATTAAAATTAGTAAGAAACTGAAAAAATATCCAAAATACATGTCCCAACTGATTTTGACCAGTCTTAAAAAAGGAACATATTTGCCGTATAAAAGCTTAAATAAGGATGTTAATACTTAGTATGATATCCTTTAGCCTTAACAACTTCCCTTAACCTATTATTCATGGAAGATACCAGCTTCCGGGTAGTTTCTGGACTGTTTTTGCTCCACTCATCCAGCAGAGCAATCTTGAGATCGGATCTGTGATTCCTGAGGATATTTTCCAGCAGAGCCCACAAATTTGCAATAACATTTAAATCTGGAGACTGGGCCAGTGGAATTATCATGTGGGGGCAGTTCCAGATGAGCCAAGACTGTACTAATCCGGACTTATGCTTGGTTGTTGTCCTGGTCGTTGGCCTGGTAGAACCGGAAAGTACGTCGGATTTCTAGCTTCTCGGCACTTTGGAGTAAATTTTCCTTTAATATATTGAGGTACACATTCTTGTCCATTGTTGTTTCAGTGGACACCAAATTTCGGACGCCGGCTGCCGAGATACATGCCCCTACCAGGACACTTCCTCCGCCGTGCTTGACTGCTGCCTTTAGGTTTTTGGGACTCAACTCAGTATTGGACTGTCGCCACACATAATTCCGTCCGTCCCAGCCAAAAATGTTTAATTTGGACTCATATGCAAATATGACTGTGTTCCAGAACTCCAAATCCTTGTCCAAGTGGGTTTTGGCGAACGTCATCCTAGTCCCTTTATTTTCGCCCTTATAAAGGGCTTCTTCCGTGGTACTCGGGCATGAAAGTCATGTGGTTGCGCAGAACCCGGCGCACAGTTTCACACTACTTTTCCCCATTCATCCTCCACCTGTTGAGTCAGTGTTGGAGCCGATAGCTTGAGGATTTTCCCTCTTTTCCTGATGATCCTCCGCTCTCCCGTTCGGTGAAAATCTTGTTTGGTGCAATTCTGTCCTTGTCCTCTGTCCGATTTTCGTCGACGAAGTGCCGAATGATATAATATACAGTTGACTTGCATCAGATTGACCATTTCAGCTATTTGGCGATGTGAATATCCGATCTTGAAGTGTTCCAGGATGAGATTCCGTTGTTCAATGGTGGTCCGTTTGCCCATAGTCCTTGTTGGCTGATTGCACCAGGATGCAGGATATAACTAATCTGACTACGAAGGATTGATCTATTTCTACCGAAAATAATCAACCTGACGTAAAAAATCCGGGTTTTATGGCACCCAGGTGTCCATAATGCCACTGGTCAAAATGACCTGGGACCATAAATTAAGGTACTTTTTTACATAACCCTACCTAGCGGGTGGGAAACCCCCAGTTTATTGGGGTCATATATTAATTTTGGTGGTTAATATATGTACCTGCCATCGGTCTTTGGAATTTTTGAAAAATAATGTATAATTAGTTTATGGCACGCATTTAAAATTTTTGCTACACACTGGTCAGACTGAGCCGTGAGTCAGTGTATATGTAGCGAATAGTAACAGCGAGATTTACAGTGCTGTTGGGTGGCAACGCTGGTTAACAGATCTAACGGCACCATAAGCATTATTCGTAGCAGGGACCGAAGATGAACAGCAGAACAAGAACAGGGGGACAAGAGGAGGGACTTTGTAATTTCTCTCAGCACTCTCCTGTGCTCAGCATGACAGTGTTTTTAGTTTACTAGTCATGAGGTCACAGAGATTTGGGGCTATTTTCCCCTGAAGATTACCGCATCGTCATCTGCGTATGCAACCGTTTGGCAGCCGCCCCCTCCATTTCCCGCGGCATTTCATTTATTGCTATGTTCCATAGTAGGGTTGACAGGACGCCTCCTTGTGGCGTACCTCTGCTGACATATCTGGAGAGAGTTCAGGACCCAAGTGTGGATATCACAGTCCTGCAAGTGAGCAATTGATTGATCAATCCCTACTAGACTGATTTCAATCCCCAGGCCGAGCAGAGCTCCAGTTGTAGCTGCCGGAGTGACGTTGATGAAAGCGCTCTTCAAGAACGCTATTAAGCTGTATACCTTTTGGAGTAGAGATTTCTCTATAATATTGACTACAGAATGAAGGGCACTATCTGTGGATCTGCCCTTCCTGTAGGCATGACTCCGACGTACGCTTGGAGTCAATGGATACTGTAAGATAGAGACCAATGAGTCGTTCCAGAGTCTTTAATATGAAAGATGACAGACTAATGTGTCTGAAATCTTTGGCGCTGGTGTGTGATGGCTTCCCAGCTTTGGGTATGAAAGTTATTTTTGACTGGAGTCGGTGTCTTTAGAACCTTCCCAAAGATTTCGTGTAGCCAATTTATGGCTGTGTTGCCGGCCTTCTGTAATTGGGTCGGGCTTATTTGATCCAGGCCCGGGGATCTAAATGGCTTGAAGCTGTTTACTGCCCATTTTATATTATCTTTATGTAGAAGATATTTTATAGATGTAATCTCTTCACAGGTCGTTAGTGTGTACCTCGAGGACAGCTCGGAGCAGTCTGGGAAGTGCGTATTAAGGAGGTTGTAAAGTGACTCTCCACTGGAGACCGACCATGAGTTATCATCTTTTTTCAGATAACCAAGTGTGTGGGGGTCATTTTCGATAGAACTTTTCTGAGCCTTGCAGCTTCGTTAGTTGAATCTATGTCTGTGCAGAAATCTCTCCAAGATTTCCTTTTAGCCCGTCTGGTGCCTTTTTGTATTCCGCCAGACTTGATTTGTATTGTGACCATTGAAGATCTTTTTTTTGCGATTTCGCACACATGCAACTTTGTCGAAGGACATTTAGTTGAGGTGTCCACCATTCGGGTTTTTCGTGCGCATCGGCTTACTAATGGGGCAGGCTGCCTTAATAGCCTTATTGCATGCTATTGTAAAAGGGTCTGTGAGATTACAGAGATGAGCTAAAGTTGTCCGGACCTTTAGGTGGGTGTTCCGAAAGGGTTCGGTCAAGTTTAGCTTCTAAAGATTTCCGAGTTCGCCTTCTTCTGTTGAACAGAAGAGTGAACTGGTTTTGGGTGGCTTAATAGAAGCTCGAATTCTATGTACCTGTGATCATATGACTACTCCATCGGAGACTCTCCAACCTGTCAGCTGGTTACTTATAGGGTGTGAGATAAGGGTAAAGACTGTGATGTCTCTCCTATTTTTTATAATAAAGGTGGGATTATTTCCCGTATTACATATTAAAAGGTTAGTATTGAGGGTGACAGTTAAGAGTGAGTCACCCCTCAAATTTGTGTTCGTACTCCCTTACTAAGTGTGGTAAGCATTGGCGGCACTTTTGCTTCTCGCACTACTGGAAGAGGGATCTCGTAACCTCGTCTGGTGGTGGATCAATGCTGTCATGGGCCATGTAGGCAGACAGTAGCCGTATCGCAGCTAACTGTAGCTCCAGGATTACCGCTTTGTTATCGTCATTACTGAAATGATGGAGCAGAAAAATACTTAGGTGTTTTTTTCCGGAGAATGAAGGTACGTGTTTTACCTTCATTTTGACCTGCAAGGAGCTTGTAGTTTTTACTTCCTAGCCCACAAGCCTTGCCTCCAATCACCCAAGGTCCTTGGACTAGTATTGTGTCGTATCCGCCACCAGCCAGGCGGATGCATCGGGGCAGCGGATGCTGCTTTACAGTGGTGAAGGTTTATCTGCAGTAGTCTCAAGGACATCTGGAGATTTCACCCTCACCATCGTGTTGTTGCTGTCGTCCTCAACCAACATTACAAAATCGTCCTCGTCCAACTCATGGCACATGGCCTCAAGGCCTGAGTCAGAGTTGACACGTCCGACGTATAGCCCGGCTCCAGCTCATCATCAGTTGCTCCGATCTCCTGAGGAGGACCCTGCTCGACTGTCTTGTCACAGACAACAGAGTCTCCTCCGGCCGTTGCATCCGATTTATACACCTTCACGGTGATAGATCCGAAGCCAAAGTTCAGCTCGCCCTTGGCAGCTTCAATTGGGGCCAGTGATTCCTTATTCAGAATCAACACTGCCTGGTTTGTCGGCCCTTCTGTGGCCTCAATTTTTACCACCCTCCAATCATGGGTAAGGAGGGACAAGTTGCATAGCTGCAACAGACTCAGCACCTGGTCCGGTTCCTTCAGTGAGGCCGGGATCCAGATGCGTGCACGAGGTCTACTCGGGACTTCACTCCAGTCGACAGCGACCAGCATCGCCCCAGGGTAGACCTCTCCGACCTCTGCTACGGCAGCTTTATACAGCTCCACCGAGCGTGCGTCTTGGCAAGCGATGACCTTCGTGTTACCTTGGTACCATCCAGCATATCGATGGTGGTCCAGGCACCTTATTTACCATCCACTGATTTTTGGGTATTCCTCCGTCCTTGTTGCCTTTGTCGAGGATTCCTATGAGGATTCTCTCCTTGGCAATCTCGGCGAAAGGCCTTCCCGGCTGCACCTTGGCCCCGCTTCAGAATGTTTTCAGCATTCCTCCTCTCAGCATACGTGAACCTTTTCAACTCGACGCTGGTGGTTGGCAATTGGCTGCACAAGTGCTTTGCCTTCCTACCAAGGAGTCAGATGGGTCAGGGTACCAACTGCACCCTCACCACTGGCTAGGCAAACAGGTTTTTCCGCCACTTTTGCCTGGTTTCCGCTTTGGCCAGGTTTTCGACCCACTGCCTCAGCTGCACGTTTGGGATTTCTCCCTACCGGTTTTGATTGAGTACCTGATTATTATTGATTTTTATTTTTGCTTTCGGGATATATTATCATTCCCACGAGTTGCAGAGAAAATATGTTCACCTACTGATTAATATCGGAGGTCGTCAGGTATCCGATATGCTCCGTAGATGACTGGGCTATTGTGGGCCCCCAGCCAGGCTGACTATCGGCACGGGTCGCATCACACCTTAGTCCGGCCCGTTACCTCGAAACCATGACTCGGTCCTTTGCCAGGGACAAGACTATGGAAACAGACCATGTCTGAAGTTTAGGGAACGAGTCTTAGCTAGCAGTTGAGGAATTTTTGCCAACCAGAGTCTTTTACAGAGTCTTACATTGGATATAATTAAGAATTCAATTTTAAAAGTCCTGTCTCATGAATAACATTTTCGCATGCATTTGTGGTGGGGCTTAACCAGTTCATTCTAATTGATTTTTTTTTTTGTCTGATTGGGTTTTGGCTGGGTTCTCCGCAACTCATGCAACAAATGCTGGAACAATTTTCATTTGATTACCCCCAGAAATCTTATCAAAATTTTTTATTCTTAAATTTTTACGTAATTAAATTTTTTTACTTTTTGTTTTTTTTGTTTCGACTGACTGTAGTTAACTAAATAAATAAATGCCAGAATTGATAATGCCAAGTGATGGTAACGTCGAGGGGAGGACTCAAAAATTTAAATAAAATTTTCGGGGTTCATAGTACTGGGCGAGTAAACACCTGGCGGGACTGTGGCTGTGGGTGGTTTTTCTGTGAAGTGGACTTAATTCCAAGATTCACTTTGAGATAAAATCGACTTTAGAAGAATAACCTGGCACAATATTTGTTGACCTTAGACTACTTTGAATACAAATATCTATATACCGCTATCTGCGATGAGTCAAAAATGTGGATGCGTCTGGACTAGTTTTCTGTTGTTTGGTCGTGGCGGGGTGTTAACTTCATGCAACTTTAGAGAACCAATTTAAAACGCGTACGGACGTGAATGATTTTCCAAATTTGCATTTTTATCGCACTTGTGCGTTTTAGGCAGTAGCATTTTGGGTAGTATGATCATACTCCGATGTGGAGTATGATTACTTATTCTTGGCTGCGGCCATTGTTCAAGAATGCACACTATTTTAATAACCAAATCTAAGTAACACATTTTTAAACATGCGTAACAGGTACTGAAACTGTGGCAGCGACCGCTTGATTACATGATGAAGATATGTAAAAATAGACAAAACTAGAAATTGTCTGTACAGTCGGTATATATATATATATATATATATATATATATAAATACATATAAATACATAATATATATATATATATATATATATATATAAATACGTAATAAAACGTAAAAAACTACACGAAATTTAAACGTTCCATAAAATTCAGCCAGGACAGCGAAAATGATCTAAAGCAGACTCGTCGAGAATGAGCTGGACGATTTCACCTTGAGAAATAGAGAACCATGGCATTAAAATGTATACACTGCCCGACTATGGACGAAGATGAGGACGAAGATTACAAGGAGCAGGAGCTGGAGGAAATGTCCGGCCAAATGCAGCTATTGCAGGAGACTAAGTTGCGTCTGGAGATGACACTGGAGACAATGCGCACGGAGGCTCGTCGAAAAGTCCTGCAGCTCGACAAGGAGCTTGCTGAGGTTCGCAGCAATAGCTATTAGAAGATCATCGAATGTCAGCTGCAGCACACTGCTACTGCGCGAAAAGCATGAATTGGAACGCAGACGCAGTTGCTATAATCAGCTGAATAATGCTGAGTCTTCAGGCATGCTGGCCATAAAGGTGCGCCAGACCGCAGAGGCAGAGCTTCCCGAGATGCAGGCCTTGTTCGAGAGTCTCATAGGGCTCGAAACGATGCCGAGGAGCGCGCAAATGCGGCCATTGCGATCGCGCCGCACTACAGGCCCAGAGCGAGGAGATCGAAGAGGAACTGAGCAAGGTGATGAAGAAGTACAGCGCCGACGCGGTAGGGGCCGAGCTGCAGCACAGACTGAATAATATGAGCGATCCCTCCGTTGGTGCCATGTCCAAGCGGTTGGAGATGCGCACCATTCAACTGGAGTCGCTTCTAGAACTGGAGCAAGCGACACGTGCACGTCGGTAGTTGTCGGTGAGAGGCAGTAGCTCGCCGGCAGCTGGTCGCATTAGCAATCCATCCCAGGATTTGGAAAAAGATAGCAGTGACTGGCACTTTATTCCCCACATGGGAGGATTATGGAAACCTGGAATTGAAGCGATGAAATATTATCTAAAGCGGATTCTTCGAAACAACAGTGGCACCTATGAAGAGTTGAACTTTAAGCAAATGATTTACAATACAGCGTCTTCCACTTAATGTCTGACTCGGACCTGAACAAGGAACGTTGGAAAAACGAGGAAATAAGAGTCTAACAAGAAAACTGCAAACCATACGATTTCCCTGTTTTATTTGTACAGCAAATAGAAGATAAGTAAATATTGTTAGCTATATAAGGCTAGATTTTAAGAAATAAGGACAGTTCGATTTTACATCTCGACTCAAAAGCCATCCACGGAAGATCTTTTCTTTTCCAAATTTGAATACGCTGCTTCTTGCATTTTCAACGACTCAGAACTACGCCAACGGCGAAAATTACAACGCCCGATAATATCCCAGCGTTAGACGGAATATTATCGGGAATTGACTTCTCAAATCTTTAGTGTGATAGCGTACTATCTCTTTCCCTCGCAAATTTGAAAGTAGATAATTACAGTTTTCGATCTTCTCAAATTGAGGTCCGTTTTTCGCGCTGAAGTTCTGAGTAAACTTAGTGAGTGCGGAAATTAGGACGAAAGACTTCTTAGGCTTCTGAAAAATAAATGGGCTTCGAATGAAGGTTGTATTGATGCTCACTTCTGGAATGCTTTACGAATACTGGCTTGAATACCCTATCTCAACACCGTCATTTTGTCTGCTCTCGAAACGGTATCAATAGGCTCTTCCAGAAAGGAACATGAGATCCAACTCAGTCTGATCATGCTGCAGAAAGGAGCAAAAAGGTGCTATCAACGAATGATTAAAACTGTGCGGGGTGTAAAGTGTACAGATAGTTTATACCTAATTCTGTGAGAAAAACATTGAACTCATTACTACTAAAGTGGTTCAACACAATCAGTAATCCAATATGACAATTTTTACTAAGGGATACGGGCCAAATAGGTCAATATAAAGTATCTGAAATTGTCAACATGCTTAAGCGCCTATGCCAAAATCGCTGACATCACATAATAAGACAAGTGCGGTCCGCAAAGTTCTAAATGAATCTTCAATACTATCCACAAATACTAAGAAATTCTCGCATTTGCTTCAGATTCTTCGGCAGAGGCCAATTCCGAATACAAGAAACTTTTTTAGGATCGGTATGTATAACGGCACTGCTAATAAATACTCTGCGATTGTGACCCAAATAGCGAGATAGGAAAAAAAAAGTCGGAAACGATGTTCAAATCGTCTTGATAACCAAAAACACAATGTCGGAAATCTGGCGGATTAATATCTAGCGTTACAAAAACCAAAAATTCAGAACTTTAAACTGGTAAAACGGTTGACCAGGGACCGTAGAAGCAGTTAAATGCTTTGATTCTGGGCTTATCTCAATTTGCCAGTAATCATCCTTTAAATCCAGTTTAGAAATGAGATTTGCAATTTACGTGTGATAGCGGATATGCATCCTTTTTTGTTGCCTTATTCAGCCTACGAGCATCCAGACACAAGCGAACTTTTTTATTTTTCACAACAAGACGCACGGGTGAACTCCAGGCATTAACAGAAGGTTCAATGACATCAAACTCATATGGAAACTTCTCCACGGCTGGGCTCAGTGGGTAAAATCTTTGTTTATCACATCTCCCACCTCAATATGATACTGAATAAGCGTAGTTTGACCTAAGCCATCAATGGCATATAGCTGTTGAAGTTGTTGGGCGTTCAAAGCAAAGTTCGCAGCATCTGCAGATTAGATTCCACAGAGGTTTCCTTGAATGGTACTAATAATATTGGGACCGACAACAAAAGTTCTACAAAAATCATGTCGTAGTATAAGATTCTGCCTGATTGAGGGAATTATATAGAGCTTCATAGATTTCTTCGCGGACTTATATGTCATCTCAATGTTTAGAACTCCACTGATATTCTGACTTTCTCCATCAGCAGATCGGGCATGGGACTTTAGAGGTCTAAACTCCCTGTACTTTTTGAAGTCCGGCAATGCCAAAATCGAGCCTATGCAGCTTAGATGAGCTCTTGTATCCAACAGACCAAGTTCTGTAGTACCCAGAAACGAAACTTCTGCATAGCTACGTAAATATGCGTCGATCGGACAGACAGTTTTCCGAAATGTAACCTACCTTATCGCAATTCCAACTTTTCAACTTGGCGTGAGCCATACGAGCAGCTGCTAGCTCATGTTCGGCGATGTCGACGTATGTATACTTGACGGCGTTGAAAGGGTTTTGGTCGAGAACTATTTTCACTCAATTTCCAACCAAATGAACCGTCTAATATAAAAACTTTTCGCGCATCTCCGGAAGCAAATTGTTCTTTAATATCTCTATCTCCAATACCAAGCTCGTGCTTTCCCAGCGAACAACACGTGCATATGCTTGCATAAAGCGATAAAAAGCATTTCATCAGTGAGAGATTTAACCCAATAGATGAAGTCCTCGACTCCTAAGCCCTGAGCAGATCCATCGAAATGTAAATTCCACTTCGGGATGATCTCGGCAGCTTTTCGATTGTACATTGAAGAGCTTGTAGGAGACGGAGTTGGATGTGTGGGCACAGCTTCGGCTTGTGTCTCAATGGGAATCGAGGGCACACTTCCATTTAATGATGACACTAATCGGATCACAGACTGTTCGACCATTTCTTGGATTACCACATAATCCACCACGTTACTACGACGGACAATGCTAGAACGAGTAACACGCCCTCTTCTCCTATTCCCTGCAGCTCTCGCGGGAGAGGCTTCGGTTTGGTTAGTGCTATTACTAGAAGACTTGGCCAACAGCAGATGTAGAGGGTGGTTCTTGAACTTGACTAAAGGATTTTGTAAGATTTCGAGTTACCACTATATGAAGAACAGGGGCTGATGGAGGAACCATTTGTTTTGCACGCGGCGAGAAATTTCCTACTACTAACTTTTCGTTTGGTAACGTAATTTGCTCATTGTAAGTGTAGCAGACTGAATTTTGTTCTAAACTTGATTGCTTGCGCCATCAGATTTTTGATAGCTTTGTTATCCAATAATAACAAGTATTTTTCACGTTATGAACTTTATTTAGTATATTTAGACTAGAAGCCAGAGCTTAGTCTTTTTAACAACACTTTATTTCGTATACTACAAGTTTGAAGGGAATAGCCAAACGTTCAACACAATTGTAATCACAATCGATAAGCCAGAGTAGCATGAATTAATAACAAGCTGCAGAAGCCGGCGGCTTAGCGAACGCCCTTTTTCGAGAGAGAGAGAATAGAGAGCTGCACAAAGAGAGCTAAACGCTGGCTGGTGCAGCTAAACTAAACTTTATGCAACAACAACAATTTATGTTAAGCCACACAGGCGACAAATTAAATATCTATCGATCAATGCCAGCAATGATTTTAAACAACGCTTATGAAAAAGATGATAGCAAGGTAAAAGGTAACAATGATGGGTATTATTCATTCCATGTTTACATACCATACACTGCACATCAGTTTCCAAGACTGGAAGCTATCTATCTTGGGGACTATATTCCAAAGGCACTTTCTTTATTTCTACTTTGTTACGGTTTTTTTATTTATAATATACAGTGTCTCACACCATATTTCACACAGTGTCTAGCAAAAATTTTAAATGCGTGCCATAAACTAATTATACATTATTTTTCAAAAATTCCAAAGACCGATGGCAGGTACATATATTAACCACCAAAATGAATATATGATCCCAATAAACTGGGGGTTCCCCACCTGCTAGGTCGGGTTATGTAAAAAAGTACCTAAATTTATGGTCACTGGTTATTTCCAACAGTGGCATTATGGACACCTGGGTGCCATAAAACCCGGATTTTTTACGTCAGGTTGATTATTTTCGGTATAAATAGACCAATCCTTCGTAGTCAGATTAGTTATATCCTGCATCCTGGGTGCAATCAGCCAACAAGGACTATGGGCAAACGGACCACCATTGAACAACGGAATCTCATCCTGGAACACTTCAAGATCGGATATTCACAACGCCAAATAGCTAAAATGGTCAATCTTAGCAAGTCAACTGTATATTATATCATTCGGCACTTCGTCGACGAAAATCGGATAGAGGACAAGGGCAGAATGGCACCAAACAAGATTTTCACCGAACAGGATGAGCGGAGGATCATCAGGAAAATAAAGGAAAATCCCAAGCTATCGGCTCCAAAACTGACTCAACAGGTGGAGGATGAAATGGGGAAAGAGTGCAGTGTGGAAACTGTGCTCCGGGTTCTGCGCAAACATGACTTTCATACCCGAGTACCACGGAAGAAGCCCTTTATAAGCGCGAAAAATAAAGGGCTAGGATGACGTTCGTCAAAACCCACTTGGACAAGGATTTGGAGTTCTGGAACACAGTCATATTTGCAGATGAGTCCAAATTCAACATTTTTGGCTCGGACGGACGGAATTATGTGTGGCGACAGTCCAATACTGAGTTGAGTCCCAAAAACCTAAAGGCAGCAGTCAAGCACGGCGGAGGAAGTGTCCTGGTATGGGCATGTATCTCGGCAGCCGGCGTCCGAAATTTGGTGTCCACTGAAACAACAATGGAGAAGAATGTGTACCTCAATATATTAAAGGAAAATTTACTCCAAAGTGCCGAGAAGCTAGAAATCCGACGTACTTTCCGGTTCTACCAGGCCAACGACCAGGACAACAACCAAGCATAAGTCCGGATTAGTACAGTCTTGGCTTATCTGGAACTGCCCCCACATGATAATTCCACTGGCCCAGTCTTCAGATTTCAATGTTATTGAAAATTTGTGGGCTCTGCTGGAAAATAACATCAGGAATCACAGATCCGATCTCAAGAATGCTCTGCTGGATGAGTGGAGCAAAATCAGCCCAGAAACTACCCGGAAGCTGGTATCTTCCATGAATAACAGGTTAAGGGAAGTTGTTAAGGCTAAAGGATATCATACTAAGTATTAACATCCTTATTTAAGTTTTTATGCGTAAAATATGTTACTTTTTTTAAGACTGTTTGAAATAAGTGTTGACATGTATTTTGGATATTTTTTCAGATTTTGACTAATTTTAATTAATTAACTAATATTTTAATAAAAACTAAAGTTTATTTTTCAAACGTGATATAACATGAAACAAATTGGCATTTAAACATTTTGCGTTGGTTTCTTTGTTTAAACTTTGTAGCACTTTAAAATTTTTGCTAGACACTGTGTGAAATATGGTGTGAGACACTGTACGTGTTTCTGGTTGAGACAATGAAAGCAAGTTACAAAAAATTCTAAAACTCTTGGTCTGATGAAAACAGGTTTATAAATTCCAGGCTATTCTAACTATAAACGTTCAGTGGCAAGTAACTTGAATTAGTCACAATAACATTTCCATTATTCGCAAGCATTTTCTAAGGTAGTATGATAGCTAGTTGCAGATAATAATTCAAACGAAATATTTAAAAGCTCAGTTAAATGATATCTTATCCCTAGTTATCTTCTTAGAAGCAGTCCTCCCTCCCTCATTCTTGGTAAGAAAAATATATCGCAGGGACTATCAGTATTGGTAGCCGAATACAGCAGTATTCTGGAATTGTATAATACAGGATCTTTAAACCAAATCACAGAAAAATGCGATTTTTTTTTTAAATAACAGAACACCGACGAGTAAACATAGGGAGAGGTTTGTCCAAATAAGATAACACAGCTCTTTACTGCGCTTGGTGTTGATGCTTGGCCATGTCTGGTGTGCTAAGCGGACAAGACATGCGCATGCTTTCTTCTTTGATATTAAGCTTACAGGTAGCTAGAGGCTTACTTATACCTTCCGTATCTGCGAGGAGTGGTAGTATGGTTCCTTTCCTAGCTAGCCCATCAGCTTTACAGTTGCCTTCAATACCCAGGAACCCATATCAGGCTAAATTTGCTACAGCTTGTTACTGATATCGAATTTGATGATATCGAGCTAATAGATTTAATTGCCGCCAGACTGGCAATATATATATTAATATTGCAAGAGCTAACTTTGAGCCTCTCTAGGCAATCCAGTGTTTCTTTTATAGCCAGTACTTCAGCTTGAAAGACACTGCAATGTGTCGGAAGGCTGAAGGATATCTGTATATTGAGCTGCTCAGAGTAGACCCCTCCGCCTACGCGGTTGTCTAGCTTTGAGCCATCTGTAAAGAAGGTTATGGCTGCCCGTGAATTTGCGATGCCATGAACCCATACCTCCTTTGGGGGGAAGTATGTGTTGAAGGGAGTTTCTAGTTGCGTTACTGGCACGCAGTAATCTGTTTTTGGAGGGATAGTCGGGGACTTTGTAATTTCTTATAAAGAGAACAAGTTCCGTTTTGTTGGGGTTTACACCTAATCCACTCTCCTGTGCCCAGCATGACAGTGTTTTTAGTTTACTAGTCATGATGCCACAGAGAGTTTGGGGGTATCTTCACCTGAAAATTACCGCAACGTCATCTATATATACAACCGTTCGGCAGCCGCCTCCTCCATGTCCCGCAGCAATTTATTAATGGCTATGTTCCATAGTAGGGGTGACAGGACGCCTCCTTGTGGCGTACCTCTGCTGACAAACCTGGAGAGTTGACGATCCAAGTGTGGATATCACAGTCCCCCACTGAGTGTGGTGAGCATTGACATCGCAGCCTATAATTAGGCAGATCTTATGCTTTTCGCACTCCTGGACGAGGGATCTCCTTATCTCCCCGGTGGTGGACCAATGCTGTCGTGGGCCATGTAGGCAGACGGTAGCCGTACCGGAGCTGACTGGAGATCCAGGCTTACCGCTTTGTTGTCGCCATTGCTAAAATGATGGAGCAGAAAAATACTTAAATGTTTTTTCGCGATGATGCAGAGTACGTTTATTACCTTGAGTTTCAGTTACTAAAAGCTTGTTACCTAGTCCGCAAACCGTTTCTCCAATCACCCAAGGTTCTTGGACCAGTATAATATAGTCTCCGCCGCCAGCCAGGCGGAGCATCAGGGCATCGGATGCAGCTTTACAATGATGAAGGTTTATCCGCCGTAGTCTCAAAGACATTTGGAGATTCCACCCTCACCACCGTGTTATTGCTGTTCTCTTCATCCGACAGCGTGAAGTCGTCTTCGTCCAACTCCTAACACATGGCCTAGAGGTCTCGAGTCAGATTTGACACGTCCGACATATAACCCGGCTCCAGCTCATTATCATTTGCTCCGATCTCCGTAGTAGGACCCAGTTCAGCTGTCTTGTCACAGACAACAGGGTCTCCTCCGGCCGACGCATCTGACTTGTACACCTCTACGGTGATGGAGCCAAAGCCAAAGTAAATCTCGCCTTTGGCAGTTTCGATGGGTGCCAGTGATTCCTTGTTAAGAATCAGCACTGCTTGATTTGTTGGCCCTTCTGTGGCCTCAATTTTCACCACCCTCCAGTCATGGGTGGGTAAAGACGGATTGCATAGTTGCAATAGATTTAGCAGCTTTTCCGGTTCCTTCAAAGAGGCCGCGATCCAGATGCGTGCACGAGGTCTACTCGGGACTTCGCTCCAGTCGACAGCCACCAGCTTCGCCCCAGGGTAGACTCCGCCTATCCCAGCTACGGCGGCCTTGTAAAGCTCCACCGAGCGAGCGTCTTGGCAAGCGATGACCTTCGTATTGCCTTGGTACCACCCAGCATGTCTACATACTGGTAGTGGCCCAGGCGCCTGACTTAGCATCTGAAGACAGTGGACAGCAAGGAGCTCCCTCCCACCCATTTCCACAGATTTCTAGGGATTCTTCCGTCCTTGTTGCCCTTGTCAAGGATCCCTATGAGGATTCTTTCCTTTGGAACCTCGGCGAAAGACCTCCCTCCCTGCACCTTGGCCCGTTTTGCAATTTGTCCATGTGCCTCTTGCAAGCGTTGCCTCTTCGCCTGCCTCTGCTCTTTGTTGGGTGGTGCCTCACTATAGTTTGTCAGCATCTTTTTGGTCCACTCCACCTTGTTCTGCCATTCGGCTGGTGGGTTGGCCACTGCGTTTGCGTTCTGCCGCTTCAAATTGCTTGCAGCATTTCTCCTCTCGGCGTACGTAAATCTTTTTCCCGTGGCGCTGGTGGGTGGCAATTCGCAAAGAGCAAATATTTCCAGGATATGCTCCGCAACGCCGATCCCAATAAGAATTGTGGATTCGATTTGTGGAAGGCAACGCGTTGTCAAGCGGCAATCACTCAGGCGGATCCCCATTATGAGTGATGTCCGCTTATAGATTCACAGGCTTAAGTCCACTAAGGCCCCTGGCTATGATGGCATTGACGGCAGAGTTGCTAAGGCCCTCCCAGAGAAGGGAGTGATATTCTTGGTGCTACTTTTTAACTCCATGGTTCGCATCCACCACTTCCCCACTCCGTGGAAGTGCGCTGTGATTGCGATGATTCCGAAACCTGGCAAGCCGGATAATCTTGTCTCGTCATAACGACCGATAAGCTTGCTGTCCACTTTCTCCAAGATATTTGAAATAATATTTCTGGGAAGATTGTCGGTAGTAAGTGGTTTCCAGAGGGCCATTCCAGATCATCAGTTTGGCTTCAGGCATCACCATGGTACACCAGAGCAAGTTCATCGAGTAGTACAGCATGTCCTCGAGGCCTTGGAAAATAAGCAGTACAGCTTTGCGGTCTTTCTGGATATCCAGCAGGCATTTGATCGCGTATGTCATGATGGCCTGCTTTTTAAGCTTAAGTCCCTGCTACCATCGGCCCGTATTTGCTGCTCAGATCTTAGCTGCTTGGCCGTTCTTTTATGGTAGAAGTTAGGGGTGAGCGGTAAACCATCCCCCGCATTAGAGAGGGAGTACTTCAGGGTAGTATCCTTGGACCTGCCTTGTACACATTGTCCACCGCGGACTTGCAGATCCCAGTAGCCAAAAACACGCTGCTTGCCACACACACGCGGATGACACTGTGTTCCTTGCTAACTCCACCACTGCATAGAGAGCAG